>JAUJYS010006346.1:0-10389 GCA_033995665.1 Melogona broelemanni | reverse complement strand
CTCCTAAGAGACACGAGGGTGCAGTAGTCCTGTGGCGCACTAGGCGCTACGGTGACTTTAAAAAAAAAAAAAAAAAAAAAAATTAAAATGAAATTATATTTTTTAGAAATTTTTTATTTATTTGTTAAAATTGTAGCGTGGATTCTCGGTCCCTTCGAGATGCTACCTGGCTACTCCGATTTTAAACTGTTCCCATTGGACCGCATCTACAGTGCGCGAGTCCTGGCCATGGCCCAGCGGGCCTGGGGGTTGGCCGATGCTTTCACCACCCCCTCATGGACGATCCAGCTGACTCAATTCTATGTGACGTCTTGTATCGTCCGCTTCCTGTACGACTCCTACAACCAAGAGATGGCTGATCATCTGCGTGGAAATTCGACACGCCAGTTGGCCGTGGACATCTCTCATTATCGGGCCCAGCATGAGAAACTTAATCAGATGGTGCGGGCCATTGACGGTATGTTCGGTTTCTTCCTGTTCAGCTCTATCCTGACCAATCTGGGCATTGTGTGCAGCATCGTGTACAGGGCCATCTACTTCTCCTCCAGGGGCATTATGAAAATCATTGAGGTTTTCTGGAGTATCAGTTCAGTGGTGCTGGTCTGCATTGTCTGCACCGTCAGTGCTGGTGTCAATTTATCGGTATGTTGACTTCCTTTGTAGTCACTCTCCTGAATCAGATCACTGATTTTAATTTTGTTTTTATTGGTCATGAATCATTGCCACTTTGTCGATAGAAATCAATGTTTAGCTTCGTCGATATAGCGATCGAAATAGGATGTGGCGATCCCTGGTTCGATTACCACTGAGGGCTCCGTTCATTCTATCCCTGTATACTTTCGACTCAAAGAAGTTTTCCACTCATGTTGGTCTGATGTGGTGTATGTTTGTTTGGGAACTATCTATTTGCAGGCTCACCGGTCTTTGTCGGACCTAAACTCAATTTCAACTGAACATATTTCTTGTGGCAACACCCAGAAGGTAGACCACTTTTGAAGCATACTTGTTTCATTTTCTTGATTTAGCTTGCGAATTGCACGAACATTGGAGGAAAAGTACAATGCTTATTTTTTATGCACCTTCAATATTACTATTGTAATGAACGACATACAGTCAAAAATGTTTTCATTTAGATACTAGTTTTAAAGTATGATAATCACTCAAATATAACTGGCAGTGCAAATTTAAACTTCAAAACACAAATATGACTAGTTCATGAGTTGATAGGAGCAGCTAAGTCTTAAACAAAGTAAATTAATTAAATAGCAATGTTAAAAAAGCTTTAAGCTCGTAGACTTTATTTAAAAACAAAAAATTGTTTAAGATCTATCACACATAGATCATCTGACAACATCTACATGTAAATGTACATTAATTTTTTATCCTTGTTATATTATATTGTGAATACAGTCCTCAACTCTGTATTTCAGATTTCTTTGTTTATAAGTCGAGTAAGTGGTCCATCAATTGGATTCACAGGTTGGGGTTTCTTCGTGATAAACAAAGGGTTTGTTGCTGTGGTGAGTACATTGCGAGTATGTTCAACTGCTTAAAATTAATGCATGTGCTGCCCAGTACACTACCATTTTATTGTCTGCATATGTATACTGGTACTACATTTCTTTGACTTAATGTTAGGGACAAATTTAATTTATGATTCTAGTTGGTTAGCTCCTTCTTCAGCTATTTCTTCTTGCTGATGCAGTTTGGTTCCTCCAGCAATGGGGACTCATCATTATCTCGTGCCTCACTTAATGACTCTAACAATATCTAAAGGCTGAGGTTTGTTTCACTATTTTTTATTGTTGCATGGTTGCTACAACGTTAAGTTTTAAGCAAATTTCATCTAGAGGCGCGCCTTTTATGTTAATAAAAACAATATGTTTAATTCCAAAATGTCAAGTAACATTTAAAAAGTAATGACAAAATGTTAAATGATTGAAAAATCGGTAAAGTAACTGATATAATTTCAATAAAATAATACTTTAAAGGCATAATGGGCATTATGAAGTTTGTGTAATTCGCTAAATTTCTGATTGGCATTTTTAATTTATTTTTTGTAGGTTGCTTTTTTGGCTCATTTGGTGCTTCAAATTAAAGAGCTTTCGAATTTTGAATTTCAAATTTTGAAATGGTGTCTTGAAATCAAAATAGTTGTTAAAACCATCTGGAAACACCAATACAATAACATATATAATCATTTCTCAGGAATATCGAATTAACTTGTACTTTTGACCTTTTGTTAGGGGTTTTTTGTAATTGTGAATAAAAAATTGTCAGGTCAGTCACTTAATTTTTTAGGTTGCCTTAAATGCAGTGACTGTATCAAAATTATTGAAAAATTATATGCATCATTTGGTTTATTTTGAGAGTATTATACATTTGTGTATATGGTTTGTTGGTGTGAATTTGTGTTATTCGTATTTTGTTGATACTATACTGAATAATGTACATGACTGCACCATGAAGTTTCATTTTCCTATTTTAGATGCATTTATTTTTTAATAGAAAGGGGTTGTGTGTGCATTTTAGATGTATTTTATTTATTATGTTTTTCACTTGTTATCGATCAGGCTGATTCCATAGAAGCCTGTTTTACTATTTAAAATCGAATTAACTGTATAATTGACTTTTGTTATCTGGTTTCAATAGAAGGACATCAACTATGCAATATTCATTGTCACGAGTATTAGCATTGAGTTTTTAAATTAGCTTCAATAGGCAATGCTTTCGAAGCACCTCAGTCGTCCATTATCACATATACATTATAGGCATTTTGTAAATTTCAAATGTCAAATAAAATCTATTCAACATAGGGATTCTGTACCTTCTGGTAATGTGCTTGGTATTTAAAAAATCATATAAATATATGTTTTGAAATATCTTGCAATGTCAGTTCCATTGTCTGTTCCTACTCATGAGAATGATAATAGCATTTTTAACATTGCCCATGGTTCAAGTGGCAATGCAGATATAATCCAAGCATCCCACGAAGAATCTGAGAAACCCAATGATCTTCTTTTGTTCATGCAGTCGTTTCTCACCTACTTGAAGTGCTGCGGACTGTATTTTGATGATACCCCAAAAAATCATTCTGTGTCAGGAGGCTGCAACTATCACAAATGTTTCTGCTTCTTTATTTTATTTCTGAACTGGGCAGTCGCCATATTCATCTGGGTGGACTTTTCAATCATCTTTATCTTTGACACAATGACCTACTCTGATCTCACCATGTTGATCCCGTTTACCTGTTGGCTGCAGCAGAACGCATTCAATGCTATGGTTGCCTACCGCTTGAGTAATAAGCGTCGGTTCTATTTGGCTTTTTTCGAAAACTGGGGTGCAGCTGAATCACTCACCAGTGAGCTTACTCATCATTTACGGAATATAAAGAGGGCTCTGCTTTTCTTGTGTTTGTACCTTCAGTTTGGAAATGCGATCTGTAAGTAATCATTTCATTATTTTAAAAATGTATTTGTTTCTGATATTATGAATTCTGGCATTGGTTTCTCAAAGGTTTATTATCACTTCCAATTTGTGCGCGTTGCGCCTCTGTTAATTGGTATTGAATAGTTCAAGTGTTTCTTTATTTCTGCGATTTATAAGTTAAATTAAGTTTTGCATTGCTTACATTTTCTACTATTTACAGATAATAATATAAACTTTTGTGGTGAATACTTTCTTTGTTTAAAATTTACACAACCTGGTTTTTTTCTTACCGATGTGCACAAAACATTTGTAACTGATGGCATTTCGAATAGAGAAATGGATTCGGTACAGCGATCCGAAAAAAGAAGACGAACTGAGAGTGGAAAAATCACGAAATAGGACAAAAATATAGAATTTAATCAAACTACTAAAAAGTAGAAAGATAAAAACCTAGTATTATTGTACTTGGGATGGACTGACTGTGAATGACTAAGCCTAGCAGGTGCCTAGACACGTGAGATGCTGACTCTCTTACACTAAACAAAGCATACTTACCTAAGATGAAGTTACCTGGTTTTGACAGGACAGGTTTTCTAATATTCAGTTGTGGAAGGGCATGCTTGCAATTGCTTGTTAAATATTCACTGTCCGAGACGTTGAATTCTATGTACTGATGGCATTTATTTACTAATTTTAAAACTTTATTTCTTCAAAGTTTATCTGACTGGAACTTTTGAACTCACTCCGGTATTTGCGGATTTCAAGTTTTTGCCATTGAAAACCTTCTTCGGTGTTGCCGTTCAGCATTCCTTACACCGAATGCTGGGGGTGGCTATAGCCATTACCACAGCATCATGGATCAGTATCTGGGGCCTGTTCATTCTGACATCATCAACCCTCATATTTCTCTACAACAGTTTTAATGAAAGACTGAAGTTCGCCATTCTGATGTCGTCTGGGAATTTTGTGAATGATATTACCAAATATCGTCGCGAATTTGAGCTCCTTAATCGGATGGTCGAGGCGATCAATGAAGTTTTTGGAATCTACATCTTCACCTGCATGTGCACTCATATCCCGATCCTGAGCTGCATGGTTTTTCGATCTGTATACTTTTGCTCTCGGGGCATGGCTCGAATATCGGTGGTGTTATGGAGTACCGGTGATGTCATGGTTTTGTCGGCCATTTGTTGGCAGTGCGCTCGTCTACACATAATTGTGAGTTTTTCAGAGTTGCCATGTGTTTGGTGCCTTTGTTGGGTAAGAGGTTCCTTAAAAATGGAACCGTTGTAGTTCTTGTTATTCATAAGAAATCAGGACCTGGCTCAATTCCATTTTTTATGGCAAATTAAAATTATCAAACCATTATTTGTTCCTTTTCAAAAGAAGCTAGGGTTTTATATTTATTTTCCGTTTCTACGAGTAATACAAAATAATTACTTGTAATGCCATGAATTTGTTGGTTAATCACTCAGCGTGTCATCTCCGGACTCGACCCTTTGCCGTGCCTTTCTAGAAAAAGGAACTAATACTTTCCAAAGTTCATTGGAAAAGAAATCCAATCGTAGGTCTGTTTTCACCCAAAACTGAAGCAAATCTGAAATGTTATAATTCTGTCAATCATTAAGTTTTTAATTTTTGTGGTATTTCTTTTTGTTCACAAGTAATGTTTTTATTAATTAGTTTACATTAGTTTTTATAGTCAATCGGGTTTTTTACAATCAATTCACAATCGATTTTTGTGCCATGTCTGACATAAAAAAAATATATTTAATTTTATTAGTGTGTCTTAATTGTAATGCACACTAAAAGTGTGATTTTTGTACCCAGTTGCTTCTCACTGCTGAGTTGGGAGGCCCAGACGTTGTTGTACACTAAATTTTGTTTAGCATTGTTATTTTTCCTAGTTGCTCATGCTAACGGCGATAAAATAGTTTTTTTGTATAAACTGGTACATATACTAAGTTAATCATGCCAATCTAGGTGATTTATTTAGTTTGTTAATCTTTATGCAGATTGACATCGTTTCCTTGTTGTTGTGCGAAAATGGGTTGCTATCGTAGACATTACTATAACTATAATTAGAGTTACTTTGTTTGCTATAATTATTTGTTTATTTATTTATTATTTACTTACTGATATTGATATGGCGGCGGGTTGTGGGCATGTCCCGGTCAGCCTTTCACTTTTGCTTTTGCACTATAAACTGGGGCAGCCTCATAGGTTGCCTACAAAATCATGTGGGTTATGAAACTGTTTATATGTAATTAAACGACGAATAAACATTCTTTCTCACGTTAAATGAGAAAAAAAAAATTCCCAGTTTTTTATGCTATCTTGGTAAAATACTCAATTGCATAATTTCTTTTTCAGGCTCATAAATCTTACACAGAACTTACTTTAATTCCCACTGAGCAGCTGAAATGTCACAAAATTCAACAAGTATGGCACCCTGATATTTTCACACCCTTTTTAATATTTTATTTTGTGGTGTCTTATGATAACAAAGTATAGTAGTTCTCTATCTAAATGATATTTGTTGGTCATTTTTCTTTCGTCAGATTTTGTTATTTATCAGTCGTTTGAGATGGCCTCTTATTGGATTCACTGGTTGGGGGTTCTTCTTGGTTGACAGAATCTTTATTCTAACTGTAAGTTGAAGCGGTTAATTTAAAACTAAATTTGCACTTTTTGAACAAGATGAAATAGCACAATGTTTAGTAACCTTAGTTCCAACTTTATTTGCTTAGCTTTTATTGTGTCAATTTAATTATACCTACTGCACCAATTGTACCTTTCTCTGTCATGACTATTCCTTTTTTTCTTTTTTTTAGTTAGTTAGTACTTTTTCGGGATATTTTTTCCTGGTTCTATCTTTCGGTGCTGCAGATCCAACAAGAGTTGCAAGTTGTGATATTCCAATTGACAATACCAGTTTTGTCGATTGATAACGATTGTTAACATTTACTCAAGCAAATTAATATTGGCAGTCATAAAATAATCGATACAATTGAGGTAAGCTCTAAGAATAATATTTAGAAAAATGCTTAATAAATGTTTTTCTCTGTTCCATTGTTCTATAAAAGGGCCATGACTCTAATAGAGATGTATATCTTCATTTTGTATAACGGAAATATGGTTCTAATGAAACTCGTCTTGCGGGTGTTGTCATTGATCTTTTGTTGGTTTATAAAAACAAGCCATTTTTGCAAGACCCGTTAAGGAAAGTTTCCTTTTTCTAATATCTTGCAATAATTTTAATTGTGCACATTTTTAGTTGTCGTGTATTTCTGAATATAAAACGGTTTTGAAACCTAATGCGAGAACGCAAGTTTTTCACCTAATTTGTTTATTAGCATCAGTAGATAACATAATACACTTAAAGTACATATGTAGCTTATGTGTTATAAATGATGATATAATGTATTTATTCAACATTTGTTAAATACTTCACTATGCAGTTTATCTTAAATATTAAGTGATAGATAAGCACTGACCTTGTAATTCTATCAAAATGAATTATTTTTCTTATAATTGCTTTAATGTTCTTGTATTATACAGGCCACTAGATGTTTTATTGATTTGCTGCAGATAAATTACAACTGTGTGTTTTTTAGGCGATTTGCGCGATCACATTTAATAGTGACCAATTGTTTACAAATTATATGCGATTGCTTTGCAATCTACAAGCACTATGTAGTTTAACTTGGGCTGTTTTTTTTCTTATTTTTATCTTGCGTCTTGCTGGCGTGATCGTGTGAAACTCACAACTGCCATTGTTGCAAATACTTCAAACAAAGCCACTTTTTGTGTATTTTCGTGGTAATTACCAATTGCCAATTCTCTTTGTGGGTTGCGTGTTAATTTTCAATTGTTTTTCTGTGGACTTGCGCATAGTGCTGTTTTCCAAATTGGGCACTTTAAAATAATGCACTGGTGGCACGATCCACTAAAAAATCGATTTTCTTTAGCGTCGTGGCAAATTACAGCCAGTACCATGAGAAGGTTACAATTTTCTTGGCTTGTCAATTTATTTTTAGTTTTGTTACCATATTGAAAAAATACAAAATACAACAGTTGGTTGATACCAGTACTCTATTCAATTGCAATGTTGGAATGCCATCATAGTCCTAAGGTTGGTTTATTCGAAAAAATGTTTTTATCGGAGAACTCAGAGATTACAACAAAAGTTGCAGTTGGTAATCGAGAAAAAAATGATCTACATAAAATTGTGCAACCTTTTTTAGTGTATATGAAATTCTGCGGCCTATACTTTGATGACTCGCTGATGTCCATTACCAGTCAGCTTCATCGGGTATTTTGTGTGGTAACCTTGTCTGTGATTTGGGCGATTGTGGTGGGTATTACTTTTTGTGGTGCTACATTCATTGGAAACTTAGGAGCTTTATCATATTCCGACATAACCAATATGATCCCCTTTTTTGCATGGGCGCTTCAAAATGCAATTAATGGCTCTGTGTCATATCACTTGAGTTCACTGGGATTGCTACGCATGTTTTTTGCCAATTGGGATGAACTGAGAGCTCCAGATGACCTCACAAATAATCTCATTGTCTATATGCGTAAATTAAGGAGAAGAGTTTTTGTATTCTGCATCTACTTTCAGATATGCAATGCCATTTGTAAGTAGGCCGATTCTTATTTACATTTGTTATTCGTAAAATATTTGGTCAGATGTAGTGCTGTAGACTTTGTTGTACACTAATGTTCTTGAGCATGCACACTTTTGTCTATGGCTGGTAAATGTATAATTCAAACATGAGTGTATTGGGAAAATTTAAGTTAAACGATGTTTTTCAACTAAGAAGGTGCATGAGCATGCAGTTAGATTTAATATTAAATAAATATCAAGCTAATAAATTAATCAATATAGAATTTTTTTCAGTAACAGACGACGGATGACAAGTGACACTGTCAAACGTTACATGACTTGAAATTTGTTTAATATTTTTCCATAATTTTGCTTTAACCTTATCAATTTTAAACTCTGATATTAAACGTTACATGACTTGAAATTTATTTAATTAATATTTTTTACCTAATTTTGCTTAATAAACTGTGCTAATAAACTCTGTGGTAAACCTGTTTTTCTACTCATTACCAATATAAAAAAAGTTTATTTTATTATTATTTTTTTTATTTACCAAGGGTCCCATAAAACTGTATTATTATATTTGCACCCTATTTTTAAGGGGAGGTGTTACAGCCTCAATTTAATGATTCACTTTAGCAACATTCTTTAAAGTTTATGATATTAGGTTAAAATATTATGAAATTGTCATTTCCAAGTTTTGGTGATTGGGACCTTACACTCGGACTTTGATGCACTGCCCATCAATAGTGACTACGAGCGCTCTACTCAGCGCATCATGCAAAAATTTCTCGGTATAGCCATTGCGTTTACGAGTGCCTCCTGGATGGCGATATTAGGCCTCTTCGTAATCTGTTCCTCCGCCATTCACTTTCTCTTCGACAACTACAACCAACGGTGGCTCAGTCACATTCGTTCTTCGCCTGATGGCTTCGTCGGCAAGATCGCCATCTATCGGCAAGAGTTCGAGGTGCTCTGTCGAATGGTGAAGTCTATCAATGGTATATTCGGTGTTTACATCTTCACCGTCATTGCCACTTATGTAGCGTCCGTGAGTTGCCTGGCCTACAGGTCAATCTATGATTGTTCTGAGGGTCTGACCAAAATTTGCAACTTCTTTTGGGGTGCGAGCAACGTCTCACTGGTTGCAGTCGTCTGTTTTCTGAGTGTCAGACTTCACATATCGGTTGGTTTTGATTTTGCTTTACATTTTTTTTTTTTTATTACTTTTTTTAAACAACCGTAGCGCCTAGTGCACTATAGGATTACTGCACCCTCGTGTCTCTGTGGAAGTATGTGAGGGGAAGGGAATAGGGATGGCAGCTAGAATAGCCAGACTGCAGGATCCACCCCAAAGCTCTGGACTCCCTAATGGAAGCTTAGGGGTGACGCCAGTACCCTAGGATAACGAATAAACGAAAGCCTACGCCGGGAATCGATCCCGGGACCGTCGGCTTCATAGGATGTCGCCATACCCACTGAGCCATATTACAGTTGATTTTCTTTCCATATTTTATAACTCTTTATTTTTTTCTTTCTATTTTTTAGAATTTTTCATAATACCATTTTTATATTCTTATTGTATTCTACTTGAAGAATATCTTTGAAATACTTGCACTGCTGACTTCTCTTTCAATTTGGCAAACTAGGAGTTGTGACAATTAAAAGGTGTTGTCATTTGTCAAATACCAATAAGGTATCCACCTATAGATGAGGTGCTATTTGTAATTGGGTTTTAAATGTGGTTAATTGCTTTAACATAATGATACATCTGGGGTTACATTACCATACATAACAATAAATGGACTTTTTTTTACATTTTTATTTCCTTATAAACAATGTTTTTTTTAATCAGAAAATCTATTGGTTGTGGTTACTGCAGATATTTGATATATCCTGCCTTGAATGGATTTTTTATGTCATTGTTGCCTAATTTTTAATGCAGAATAGTCTAGCGTATGAAATTGCATTGTCTCATTAAATAGGCACATAAATTATACCCTCGGCTTCATTCAATTGAACTTGATCCACTACAATGCCAACAAGTTCAAATGGTTAGTTATGTCATTATCCTGCTAAAAATAAGTAAACGAAAAGCATAAAATATATTTTTTTTGTTTATGTTAGACGTTCATTGATGCCAGACTAATCATGTATTTTTACAGTTGGTCGAAGTTTAGGAGCAGTTGTAGTAACAATCGAAGGAGAATTAAAGTAAATTCAGTGAATCCTGGCCAAAAAGGATAAAGAACAGCAACATATGCGACGATTAAATGTCAAACATATATTTTAAAATGCCTTTCCTTCTTTCCCAGTCTCTCATGGACCTCGATCTTGACCTCATATAT
>JAUJYS010006345.1:0-10389 GCA_033995665.1 Melogona broelemanni | reverse complement strand
CCACATTGCCCGTATCCGTAGCACGTATCATCCTTTGATGTTTCGGGGAAATACCGACTCTTCGCGGGAACAGCTCCTATCCGATCTTTCTGTCATTTTGATACGGGCATTTCATCTGATACGGGCTGTATCAAATGATACAAGTGTGGACGCACCTTTAGAGCAAGAGAAGATAAGACAACTCCCAAGGACTTCGAACTTGGGGAAATTCGGAATCTGTTCGCTCGCGTGTCCGATCATTAGCGGTCCGATACAAAAAAATAAAAAAGAAGAAAACGCGAAGACATTGAATACGAAACTGGCTTTTTACCTGCGCTCAGGTGTTCGTTCATGCGCCGCGGCATTGAAATGTGAGTGGTAGGAACGGAACGGAACGGAGCGGAACGGAACGGGTTCCTTTTTTGAGGAACTCTAGACTTCATAAGTCTAGAGTTCATTTTCTGGAACGTTTTATTCCTTTTTTATCCCTCAGGATCTCATGGAACGGTTATACCTTTAAATTACGTGCAGAATACTCAAGTAATTACAATTAAATAATTCACTCTGGAACTCTTTTTTTTGGAAGGAACGCTTTCGTTTATTTTTTCATCCCTCGAGAACTTGAGCAGTTGTTCACAGCTAGACAGATCGTACACGATAATATCACGACAGGACATTAGATAAGTACCCCTATAATTACATCGAAAAAGCAAATTGTGGAGGGGCACATTAAAATAATTCAATGGTATTCATATAAATTTATCATTTTCAAGTCAATTATCGTGCTTTTTTTTTTTATAAAACCAACTGGCCACACCAAACTGGCCACATTAAAAAAAATTGACCACACCAAACTGGCCACATCAAACTGGCCGCACCAAACTGGTCACAGCCAAGTTGGACTAAGCCTGTTTGTTATCCAACTTCAGTTGAATCCTAACCAAAGATCCTACCGTTGGCGGGGCAGGGTAACGGGGTTAACTCTCATTAGCAAAACGACGAACCCGATAACCTTCAGAACCCCATCAGAACCAACCGACGAGGGGTAAACCAGGGTCTCCACCTGGTGGGGCTGTGATTGAGTGGGAGGAAGGCACCCCGCGCGGGAGGAACAACCCCCGCTGCACCCGAAGACACCCCCCGACACCAAGAAAAAGAAAAAGAAAAAAAATGCACCATCACCGTCAAGAAAAACAACAGCCCCGATGTGCTCTCTCCAGCAAGATGATTCTAGCGGCGGGGTATGGATGGAGAAAGACGCCGCATATTCTCTGTCCATCATTTTTTTTTTGGAAGGGGGAAAAACCGTGACCGCTATCTCCTTTGTTGTAGAGAGGGTGCCAACGGGAACGGGGGAACCGGTCGCAACAATCCGAAAGCTGGTTACATAGGTTGGTCATTGGCGGCCGGTCATAGGATACCGATGAGGGCGCCGATTACCTGTCAGGTGATGTGCAATTCAAACCCACCGAGCAAACGAACAGCGACACCAGAAGACTCATTCATTTACTCAGTATGACAATATAAAATGCAAAAAGAAGCACGCCATTAAAGGTATCGGTGGCATGGTGGATAGCGTTCTCGCCAACAGTGCCCATGATGGTAAGTTTTATTCCCGACCGAAATCTCCGGAATTTTCAGGGCCAGAAACATTCGTAACTTCTTTGATCCTTGAATGGGCGTTACTAAACGTGGCAGCAACGCCCATATATGGTCTCCGGACCCCCACCGGGGCTATTTTCAAGTGGAAATTGTTAGCGACACATTACGGCAAATAGAAATGAACGATCCAAAAAATAAATATAGAAGATAATGAAAAGTAAATCAATATTTAAAGGGACGGGAGATTGTTCTTAAACGGTAATAATGAAACTAAATGTGTAGACGACAACGTACTTGCACGGGCCCCACGACGTATCATACGTTGCAGCCGTACCTCCGCTACAGCCCCTTTATTTTTTTTTTACAGAAAATGGCTTAAAACAATGAAATTTCTTTGCAAGTGAAGTTGTGTTGCGATAGCCGCCTGAAAAGGCCAGAAACCACTCAATCAATTTTCAAACTTGCATAAAAAAGCAACCAAATATGGTGGCATTTTGGCTGAACTTGGCACCACTGGTACGGTCGTTCCCAAATATTTGAACCTGGTGGCGGCGGTGAAACAAGAGAGAGAAGGAAATACCCAACCGATTAAAAAGGCACTTTGCTGGCGCCAGCTCTCTCGCCACACCAAATTTGCTATTCCACGCTAAGTTTTATCCGCAGCCCCAGATGACCGGTCGGATTGCCGGACCCGCTGGAAATTCCCCACCAAGAAAAGAATGAAGAAGAAAAAAATAACAACACCGAAACACGAATGAAGCAAAAACATCGCCAACTTGCAAAACCGCCGAAAACACATCGGGGCAAGCCGCGCCTAAAAACTAGCAATATTTTTTTTAGAAGGGCTACACAGTGGTGCATCCGATCTGGTCGAGAGTTGAGGGGGGGGGGGCGTCGCTCCAACCATTATGTTTACCCACCCCCAGAGTCATGGACCAGATAATTCACATAACGCCCCCTTTCAAGACTCCAACTTTCAGCCAGCCATCTATCAAGGGAATATTTGGCGAAGGCCACTGATCAATTCATGTGGAGGGTTGCGTTAAAACTCTTGGCGCGAGTTGCAAAAAAAAAAAAAAAAAAAAAATCTGTTGAAAGTGTCGTTGACACTATGGAAACGCTCAATGCCAAACATGCAACCTTCGACGGCGTATTAAAAAAAAAAAAAAAAAAAAAAAAAAAAGAAGGGGCGAATCATGGGGGGAAATTTTTTTTAAAATCTCCTAAACAGGTATGTGAACAAATTGCAGCACCAATTTTGGAGTAACTAATAAAGCCACCGGTATACGCATACGCACGGTAGTTGTGATTATACGAACGTTAAAATTTTCCTTTTATGAAATCTTTTTACAGATCACATTTTATCATCAAATTAAACATTACACTAAAAATAGTTTGAGTGAATAAATTACAAATAAACATTCATTTATTTTAGAAAACATAAATAAAAATAAAATTAAGAAAAGCCGCGATCTGAAAAACTAGTGAATTGAAGCCTCACTACCATCAGTTACCAGTTCATCCATTACACCTCGGTCTGTTTCTGCTTGTACTGAAAATGCAAATAGCAGAAACGAAATTGTTAAATTGCAGCGACTTGAAATAAATTTTCCCCTCCCCCGATACATTTATAGCGGACCTATGTAGGTTCATAAATAACTAGATGCATTGATATAATTTTCAGGAACAAATATAGTACTTCTTATTTTGACACTATGTGCAACAAAATGACATAGTCCAGTATGTCATTTTTATTATTCTTGATTGACGTATGATATCAATAACGACGTTTTTTAACGCCCCCCCCCCCGCCTCGTGTTGATACACCGTAGTGCCTAATGCACTACAGGATTACTGCACCCTCGTTTCTCTATGGAGATGTGTGAGGGGCAGGGAAGGGGATTGGCAGCAGGATCCACCCCTAAGCTCTGGACTCCTTAATGGAAGCACAGGGGTACCACAGGCCAGTACCACAGGCTCGTCGAATAAACGAAAGCCTGCGCCGGGAATCGAAACCCGGGATATATGAGAAAAACATTCCCCCCCCCCTTCCCCCAATAATATAGTATGAATAATAAGCACTTTCTTAAGTGTAATAGTCCCCAGTGTCTTAAACACCGTTAACACGTCAATTCCAGTCCCAACCGCACTTCATCCACAAAGCCGGTTCATTTTTATTTCGTCCTCCACACACACGCAAAAACATCTGCTATACGAAAAGCCACGCCCGAGAAAAACCAAAGCCGTTATGATGCACACGAAAGACAAGACCGCAGATAATCCATACAAAAAAAAAATTATCGTGTGGGATTCCCTCGACCTTCGATCAACTGCCGAGTTGCCTCCTCTTTCTTCACCACCGACCAACTCAAACTGGGGCGTTGACCAAAAAAGCCGAAAATTGAATCTATCTCTTCGTCTCTGCAAAGCGCTGTCTCTAGTGACATTGGGAGTTTTCGCGCAACGTTGTCAGAAATAGTCTAGAGTCCGAAAGCCATCTGCCGCATAATTTTCGTCGTATACGACGTCTAGGACGCCGACGAGAAAGAACGTGTACAACAAGTGAGGAAACTAGTTCAGGGAAGGCAATAAACAAAAAAAAAAAAATTTCCTCAAATTTGAGTAAAATGATCAACTGTATTTTTAATTTAGTTGATATTCGATTGACGTTGCTCATTGAACTATTTATTTAAATATAAAAAATGATCATTGAAATGTTTATTTAAGTATATAAAAAGTTGATCATTCAGCTTCTTTAAATATAAAAAGTTGATAATTTTACTTAAATTTCAGGGCATTTGCTCTATGGTAAAAAAGTTTGTTCTCCCATAATTTTGTTGAAAAGTATCGCGAACATAGATTAATTATTCCTTCATACGAGAGTTTGCCATACTCTGTTCGTCTTTAGTTTCCTCGCTGTCACGGAACTCGTTTCCTCACTCGAATA
Source organism: Melogona broelemanni (assembly GCA_033995665.1). Classification (NCBI taxonomy): domain Eukaryota; kingdom Metazoa; phylum Arthropoda; class Diplopoda; order Chordeumatida; family Chordeumatidae; genus Melogona; species Melogona broelemanni. Next base: position 5,861 of record JAUJYS010006345.1, on the reverse strand, counting down.
TGGCGTTGTCTCACAACTGCCAGCCACAAACGCAAAATAAAAAGTTCATCTAGGTTTTCGTTAGATCTGAACGCAAACTGCCGATGAAATTGCCTCAAATGACACAGTTATAAAATAGGGGCACGATATCGGATATATCGATGAGGAATATCGGATAGAACGGCACAATCGATAAATAACATGCAAACAAACAAAGAGATACGGAGTAGGATAAACAAATAATAACATACGAACAAATGATGTTGAAAAATTAGAACGAATGCGTTTGATAAAGGAATGGGGTAGATAGGTAAGGTGTTCTATTTACAGGGTGTTAAAAAAAAACAATCGTTGGATGTTCAACCCCTAGCAGAACAATCACATAAAAATAGCAAACCAAGCCAAAGCTACGATTTGGAGTCTAAAAAATATATTTTAGGAATATTCTAGTACTGTTTTGAATTCGTTGCAAACCACTTTACAAACACAACCTAAGTTTAAGAACGTTATTAAATTTAAACTAACACCAATTTCGGATTGGGCCGTTTGTGGCCCTCACGTTCGAAAGGGTTGAACATCTTCGACATAAGTAGGCTACTATGACACCCTATGAGGTGATGAGTATTGTGTTATAAATTTTTAGTTTTCCTAATAACCATCTAACTAAATAATAACATTCAACTAAAAAAAATGGCCATACAACAATCAATAGCATTAATACATGCACGACTTTTGAGGAGTAACTCCGCACTCCGCACTCCGCATTCGCATGCGGGGGCTACCCTCAAAGATGCTGCAACGACATACAGTATAACAGGGATGACCATTTTCAACCTCCAATCGAGATGCATTTTTCAGAAATTTTGATTCCATTCACAAACACAAAACGTCTAAGAATCGTTTTGAATTAGGTGACGGGTTATTGCGTTAACTTTAAAAATTACATACATGGATGGAGGAGATATAAGATTTTTCCGATGCAATTATAATGCAGACATTTCTTTCAAACTTACAAAATAACCATAAAAATAGCTTATTATCGTTTCATAAAATTATATTTTTGCAAGATTTATTAGTTCGCCTTAAATTTATTTATTAATTCGTTTTAAATGTATTGATCAATTCGTTTTAAATTTACTTATGCATTTGTTTTATATTTCTTTGAATCAGATCTGTTTGTTGAATTACGTTTAAATCAAAATAAATTTGATTCATTTTTTAATAAATTTGATCCATTTAACTAATGACGACAGCCCACAAGTTTGCAGACACAGACATAAAATACCAAAATTAAACGCATCCGAATTCAGCAACGTCATCACCGAATCGGAATCTCGAAAATGGCCACCCCGCGAACTAATTCTAACGAATGATCATCTACAAGGGGGAAAACAAAAGTTGTCGTGTCCCTACCTCGATCGGCTTGCCAGTCTTGAGCAGCTCCTGCAGCTGGGCGGCCGTGCCCAGGTGTGCGGCCCCGCGGGCCGGCGACGGGTGGCCCCCTCCACCGCCACCACCGCCGCCTCCGGGAGCGACGTCCAGGCACGCTTGCAAGAGCTTGGCTGTGGCGACGTGCGGCTGGAACGGCGTGCCGGACGGCTGCTGGAGTGGGTCCGTCGCGGCGGGGGTGGTAGTGGTCAGTTCCATGCCGTCCTTGTTGCCGTTCAGCGGGGCCGTACGGCTGACCCCGACGCCGCCCTGGACGGACACGGCGCCGATGCCATTGCCGTGACGGTGCACTATGGGAAGGAGAAAAAAGAATTCCGTATGACGTCATTGAATAACAAAATGGCGGAGACAACCTACATTTTATTTATTTTTTTAAATCACCAGAGTGCGAAGTACTACAGGATTACTACCCCTCGTGACGCTATGGCGATAGGTGAGGGCCAGGGAAGGAAAGGGGAATGGCAGCTGGGATAGCCAGGCAGCAGGATCAACCTCTGGACTCCCTAATGGAAGCGCAGGGGTGACACCAGTACCCCAGGCTCGTCGAATAAACGAGAGCCTGCTAGGGGAATCGAACCCGGGACTGTCCGCTCCGTAGGATGTTGCCATATCCACTGAGCCATCGGTACGTACGACATGAAAGTGATGAAACCCAATCGACATGAAAAAGCATTAGGAAAGTTTGTTGTTAAGTACTGAAAACAGCATGAAACAGCAACAACTAGAAATAAAAATTCAACATCAAACAGAAATTGATAAAGATTTTGATGTTTGCAAATTCAGTCAATCAGTCTTTCGATCAGTTCCCGCAAATATCCATTTGGCGTCATCATGAACGTAATCACAAAATGTCTGTAAACATTACAACTACTCGGCCTCTTTGTTAAACATTTTTTAATCATAGGAACGCAAAATAAACTAAAAGGTACGTTTGATGAGTACGTTGAACGAAAAGGTTCCAGGTTCCTTTTTTAAAAGAAACTAGAGGACGGCTGAATTCATTTTAATGAGAACCGGAACAGGAGCTGGTTCGCTCTTCAAAAAGAGCGAACCCAACCATCACTGCTCTCCCCTCTTTTTCTGCTACCCTCCACACTCTACCAAAACCAATTATCATTTATATATTTATTTTGGTAATTTTTGTACGTGCATTGTCGTTTTTCCTATATAGCTCTAGCAGTCTACAACGGTCATCCGTAACTAGGCATAGTGAGCGGTGAAGCCCAGTCGAATCAACCCGCCCAGCGCCTCGCGCGACCTTCATTTCAGAAAACCGTAATAAATCTGCGCAGTACTAACTAATACAGTAGTGGCCAGAAAACAAAAGAGGAAAAAATATAGAAAAAAAAACTCAGCTGAGTAGCCTCTACGCGATTCGGAAATCGAGAAAAAAAAATACAACAAAAATAACTATTTAAAAAAATAATAATAATAAAACAGCGAGCTACAAAGTTGTTGTATTCAAGGATAACGACATTTTGGTGTTGCATTGCAGTCTTGCATTTCTTGGTTGGTGAGAATAAAAAAATTAAGAATAACAACTGGCAAAGAAACTTTGTGAAAATTCCTGAGCGGATAGGGTGATAACATTCTACCAAAATAGCCTGAAAAACAAAACAGGACTTTCCTTTTGTGATTAGGAAATCCGTAAATATGTATAATGCCTTTGCTTCAGGCTAAGTTAACAAAGCTTGGGCTAAAATGGCTACTTAATCAAAATATAAAATATATTTATATATTATTTTTATATTTATTATATATTTCGTATTTGAACTCTGACCAATGGAATTTTTTAGTTCAAAGGACGAAACAGAGTTTGAGATAAGATCACATTTATTCACATTCGTGGCATCAATTTAAGACTCCAAAATGGGCAGTGATTCAAATAAAATACCAATGATATTGTTTATTGTTATTATTTGTATAATAAGTATTCAATATATATTTACAATAAGGACTTAGGAAGAAAGGAATTCGTCGACCACGAAAATATCTTTCACTCTATGGCTGTTCAAGAAAAATGCGCAATTTATTCTGACAAACATGTATTTTTTTTCCTCTCAAGAAACCGCAAAATGGAATAAAAATGGCGAGCCTATGGTTCACGAGAAATCACGCTAATTATTCAGGTTCGCCGGCGAGCAACGAGTGAAACAAAAGGGGAAACTGGAAAAATTATACTAAATTATCTCTAGTCATTAGCATTAATTTTGCAGCAGCAAGTGTTCAGGCGTATTTGGCCCCTAGATGGCGCCTGCTGCCCGGTATGTAAACAAATCACTGGATATTAGTAGCGCCACCCGCTAAATGCGAGAACGGCAAATCCAAAATGGCCGCTGGACCAGAATTTTACCAATTGGTTTTTTTTCACCTCTCGTGTCGCCATAGCGATATCATGTGAGGGGCAGGGAAAGGGAATGACAGCTGGTTTAGCCAGGCTGCAGGATCCACCCCTGAACTCTGAACTCTCTAATAGAAGTTCAGGGGTGACACCAGTACCGAGGCTCGTCAAATAAACGAGAGCCTCTACCAGGAATCGAACCCGGGACCATCCGCACCGCAGTCGGAAGCATTACCGACTGGACTAGACGGCCGCACAATTGTTGTTGTTGTGTCCCTCGTGTTGTCTCAGGACCCCCAACCCTCGATCCCCCCGACACCTGGTGACTTCACGGAGCAGCATCCCCTTTCAATATTTATAATTTTCATCCAAACGATCGAGCCATGATGTAAGGTAAGGGTTTATTTCTTTTACAGAACGACATAATGTTTTTTGCAAGGGTCTATTCTGTTTCTGTTGCTTCATGCACTATCTAACGAGCCTCGCCAGCTTACGTCGCCCGTTATCCCCAGTCGTGTCCTGGTTTTTCGCCATTATTTTATTTACCATGAGTTTTCTTGGCAGAATACAGAGGTGGTTTGCCATTGCTTTCGATCGGCTGCACTGAGAATCGAACCCAGATCCGCTGGTTGGTGAGCGAGCACGCTTACCTCTCGGCCAGATCGGATGCACAATCTTACCAATGCAGGAGTAATAATATGGGATTGAAAAGTTGTAGTGCGATTACAACTAGAGGCAATGGAGCGACCTGATAATTTGGTCTAGCATAGGCTTCTGACCTAGGTAAATATCTTTAATACGTGCGTGACAACAACGTACAGGCACGGATCCAGCGTCTGTCCATCCAAAGGAAAAGACGTGTGTGCAAATTTGTCTCGCTCGAAATATTTTAGAAGGTCTCTCGGTAGGGAAATGAACACGCGATCACGGGCATTGAAGGCGAACACGTTTGAAAGAAAAAATTTACGGCGTTCTGGGAAAATAAATGCAGTAAATTTTAGCAGTATTGCTGGACTAGAGAGGACTGGAAAAGCAAAGCGTATGGTTAAAGCGTAAAATAATAAAGGGTGGGAAAAAAATGCGCGCAAAAGGCAGCCATTGCATGAAAATTCTTCTAGAGCAATAAAGGGCTTAGAAGCGGAACGGAAATTCGCATTTTGTCGGTCATCAAAGGCACGATCTACGGGTAATCATATAAAATCTTCTCGTTCTACATTTTCTACGTCGATTTTATGCAGCTACTGTACTGTATACACATATATGGGCCATGTGCAGTGTTGAGTAGGAACGGAACAGTAATAGTTCCGTTTCTAGGAACAGGTTTTCTTTTTCTGAGGAACTTAGGAACGCCTAGGTTGCTTAGGAAATAGCGTTGGAAACGGTTTACATAACGTTAGAAACGGTTACACGAATAAACAAATACGACGAATGTTTTAGGAGCATCCTTGACTATTAAGGATTGTATTCGGCAACAATTGGTCAAGGATACATTCTTATTCTTATTCCTATTAGTTGTATTCCTATCACAAAGTACTTCTTAAAAAACACATACACAACAAATAATATAATGAACATTATTCTTTTAAAGATTTATGTGAAGGGGCACATGTTGGAATTGTAGCGCCAACTACACGATAACTTATTTCCTTGGCATAAAATAGAGTTTAGATTCAATGCTTACATATCTATTTTATGCACTGCGCGTGAAGAAATGTAAATTCTATTCTGTCACGTGCAGGATTTAAAATTAATCTAGCCAACTGTCAAGTTCGGATGTGTTTGTGTTTTGCACCACTTCAAATAAACTTACAGTTTCGGTAATTATTATCTACGATTGCCAATATAAATCTCAACACGAAATGTCGAGTTTCCCACAGCACATTTTCAGCAACACCCCGGGATCGAATTTTAAGAAAGCTCTCGACCCGGAATGACCGCACCACAGGCGAATTTCTACCTCCGAGACTTTCCAATTATAACCCAACTAGCGCTTAAGCCTTTCCGAGGACAGGCATCAATTGAACAGGCAACATACATTATATGATGACGTCATGAATGTAACACAAATTACATGTCAACATATTTCTTTGGC
>JAUJYS010006344.1:0-10390 GCA_033995665.1 Melogona broelemanni | reverse complement strand
GCTATTCCAGCTGCATCCCTCTTCCCTTCCCTTCCCTGCCCCTCGCATATCTCCATAGAGACATGAGGGTGCAGTAAACCTGTAGTGCATTATACGCTACGGTGATTTAAAAAAAAAATATATATATTTAATGTACGTATGTTGTGTGTTGCCCCGTGTAGGCTCGCTATTCCAGCCCGTAGCGCACCGAAACCACACGAACACTGATGCTGTGCGGCGAAGCGCTCAATCGGGGTAAAATACGCCAATTGCGTAAACGAGCGTTCCTGCAAATGATTTTTGATTTATATAAGACAAAGGTTAAGAAAATATCTACCCAAATTGTAAAGTGTTCACGGTATCTTAATAAAATTGTAAGATTGCATCAGCATATACCAGACGCTCTTTGAATATTCTGCCCGTTTTGATAAAAAATCCTCTTTAAATCAGGTTGTTTTTTGGAAGGGGTGTGTCTGTTATCCCAATAGCGTAGAGGACTTCTCTGGAGGTCTGAGGAGGTTGCATATATATATATATGCACGGGCGGCCGACTTACGGTCGCCGACGGAATCACTGGGTACGGCTGAGCGATCATGAGACCTCTGCGACTCCCCGTGGTAAAACAAAGTAATAGATTCGTCGACCGTCGCTCTCTCTTCGTTGACCGCACAATCTCGAGCTTAGATGGTTAAACAATCTCTCCGCTTATTTGCGAGCGAACAGGAAAAAAATAGGCCTATCCAAACCCCCGTAGGACGAGGCACATTTCGGAAGCCCCGTGGTTAGCAAAGCGAGTAGCCTCGGTGGTAGTGGCAGCGAACTTGTAAAGAGGCTCCTCCCAATAAAATCTCATGTCCCAGGCAATCTAGCTCACCATGACGCACGCGTCGACATTTGAAAGTGCATGTAAATTCACTTTGTTGCCGCCAGTTCTTTTCATCATTTACTCGGGCCGCGCTGTTACAGCAGTGGTTTGGCGTTTACTGCGAATTGTCTCTAGGGTTTTGAGACCCGGCACCCAAAACTAGTTGCCAAGTGATGATATCGTCAAATTTTGTGTGGAAATTTTGGAATTAATTTCATGTTTCTTTTCATGAGACCATTGTATTCTGATTATTTGGAATTTTAGTCTGTCGTACCGATGACTCTGTGGGTCATCATCACCTACGAAGCCGACGGTCCCGGGTTCGATTCCCGAAAGTCAGGTGAACTCAGCTTCCATTAGGGAGTCCAGAGCTTAAGGGTGGATCCTGCAGTCTGGCTATTCCAGCTGCCATCCCTCTTCCCATCCCTTCCCTGCCCCTCACATATCTCCACAGAGACACGAGGGCGCAGTAATCCTGTAGTGCACTAGGCGCTACGGTGATTTATAATAAAAAAAAATGATGACGATCATTGACTGTCAATTTAAAAACCACGACGAGGTGAAATATTGCTATCCGAATTTGCGCGCGGTCTCGAATCGGCGGACGGAAGAGGGGGTGTTTTGGCGAGGGTTTCGGCTGCATGACACGCAAGTATTGCGGTAAGGAAAAACTGGCCGAGAGGGGGGAATTCATAATGACCCGCGCCGTTGGAGACAGCCCGGGACACCATACGGCCCACCTAGTGTTCTGTGTACGCGTCTGCCAAAGCTAGTTCTATTTTTTTTATTAGCCGAGTGGGAAACCCCCCAGAAACACACCCACCATCGGAGGATGCTGGTGGTGGCCATTGAGTGTTGGGTTCGTTCCTTTTGAAAAATAACCAGTTCCAGTTCCTCGCACGAAAAAAGGAACCAGTTCCCGTTACAGTTCCTCAAAAATTAAAAGGAGCTTTCAAAGTTCTCTTTCAAAAGGAACATGGAACTTTTCCATTCCTTCGATTAAGAAATATCTAAAAAAGCTTTTTGCGGGAACTGATCTATAGGCCAAATGTAGATTTACAATTTACAATTTCAACCCGCAAGCAGCCCCTTGGGGGGACTATGGCGGGGGTCCGAAGACCAGTAAAGGACAATGCGTCCTATTTCAACAGGATAAGCATCTGGTGCTCTGTAAGACGGTTCCACTGTCGACACATTCTGGAGAAATTATGAATAAAGGTATGCATTAGTTTTACAACTAAACTAAGTTTTTACAACTTTACAACTTAAGATCTGCGAACACATCTGAAAAAGCTTTCAACAAATCAAAATCTTTAGCAATTTCTGTTAGATGCTGCAAAATTGTTCCGCTGACGACACACTTTGGGAAATTATACTCATAAAAAATTGAAAGTTACGCGAAAAGAAAGCCTTTACACAGGAAAGGAACCCCCGTTCCAGTTCCTTCCAAAAAAGAAACCAGTCCCCGTTCCAATTGCTACAGAAATCCTAGGCGTTCCAAAGATGCTCAAAAAATGGAACCAGTTCCGTTCCTACCCAACACTGGTGGCCATCAGAGCGTGGATTCGCAAAAATACAAACGAACGAACCAGTCATTCTTGTCTCTTTCCCCTCCCGCCATCCCTACCACCCCCACATCCCCCAACCGCAGCTCTCTTAATTAATTCCGGACGAGTGTTTGAACGCGAAACGGACTTGAGAGTTCTGACACGGCGAAGTGGATTTCAAAATGTATGGTAAGTGGGGGAGTGAGTTTTTTAGGTAAGCTATTTAGAAGTTGATCTCACTTTTGAATGCGAAAAGGGGCCATGTTCCGGAACACACCACCGAAAAGAAAGAAAGGCGAACGGAATCTCCTGACTGTAAACTGAAAATAAACTGGCACATCAAAACGCTCGTTTTTTTTTAAATAATATTTACCCAAAATTGAATTTATTGATTGAAATAATTGAATTTAGTCGTCGTTCAATATTGTTTCACAAATGTTAAGGTGTGCTTTATATTTTTTCGGCTTGCCATGTAAATAAATAACAGATCAAGACGAGTCCGCCACTCGTCTTTCCTTGAGGTGCTGTTCCGGAACATGTTCCCAATTCGTTCAAACTAAAAAAACGTTTCATACATAATTTTGTAAGGTGTTTGGACACATTTTATAATTGAACAACTCAAAACTAATTCCAATTGCAAAATAAATTTGACTTCGTAGAGGTTCTTTTTTTTAATAAATGATTGTTTTTATATATTTTATAATTTTTATTTTTATTTTCCTTAACCTATGCTTCGTACGAGCTAGATAGGTCTAACGTGTACCTGAGATCGGACAGGCACGGGTCCCACAGCTTTACTTCTATTTCAGAGAAATAAAAGGCACGCCTACGAATTTTGGATCCGGGCGGGTATATTCAACTCGCACCGTAAAATCACTAAAATTATTGATTCAAACGTCATTTACAGACTGAATTTTCGAAAAGCGTTTGACCGAGGTTATCGGAGTGCAAGTTCGTGAGTCGAAAAATGTTTCAACGTTGACACGTTGCTAAACCAAAACGTTCTGCCACATTACTTGACTTGAGCTGCCTGGAATATCAGTGGTTCTCAAATTTTGGACAGACACGCGAGAATGACAATTTCAGATTCAAAATTTATCTTACAATGTGGAGAAAAAATAGAAAAAAAAAGAGCTAAAACTCAAAATAATGCTGTGCCTCAGCGGGTTCATATTGCAGTTCGAAAGTGACAACGTTTTTCGACAAAAAAAACATACTTTTCATCCGATAACAATGCCAGAAGGAAAAAAGGCAGTTTTAGGCAGGAACGGAACAGAACTTTTATTTTTTTGAGGAACTTAGGAACGCATAGGTTCCTTTTCCAGTTTTCCTAAGAAAGAATATTAGGAACGGTTACGTTTCTTTGTTATGGAATGAACAGAGGTTCCTTTTCTATTTGCAGGGTTCCTTTTGCCATAACTTTCAAAGTTTTAGGAGTACTCACAAATGTTTTCAAAACAATTTTTTTAATCGAAAGAACGGAAAGGTTCCTGATTCCTGTTCAAAAGAAAACGAAACAGTAAAAATTTCAAATTTTCTTTTATATTTTACAATTCACAAAGGAACGGTCAGGTTTCTTTTAATTTCTGTAGGAACTGTAACGGGTACAGATTCCTTTTTCCATGGCAGGAACGGGAACTGCAACCGGGCTACTTTTCAAAATGAATGAAACCAACACATGAAATAGGTGTGCATCGCCTGTGCCCTGGATGGCCAATAGCTGTTCAGTGGAGTTTCGGAACATTCCGCGGGCCTTCCTTGGTGAATAAACAATTTTGGATAAGCTGAATAAACCAGGCTCGCCCCTCCCATACCCTCACCTCCCTAAGGAGCGTTTCGTTCTTAAAGAAACGGTTGCCGGGCAGCCGAAAATCGCTTAAGAAGCAATTGTTCACTGTCACGACCCCGGACCGTCCAAAATCCATCAGAGGGGCGCGTAACACTTAACCCCACGCTGTGATAACACGGGTGATAGGTGTGTGCGTCAAAAGACGTACGCTCCTTACCACTTGAGCCCGAAGGCGCAAATAGGGACAGCCAGAGTTCATGTACAGACCAAAAAATAGATCAAAAAGTACAAACCAAAAAACCAACGACTATGTAACCCAACGACACAGTAACATTCAGGTTGGTCGAGTGCGTACTTAGTCACAAAAAAAATAAAAAAATATATTTTGGAAACTACCTTTGCTTAAAAAAATATGTATAATCAGGTTGCAGTGAGTTGAGGCAATCTCACAAATTTCTGATCATTTCAGTTTACTAGGATTAATTTCGCTAAACTACCTATCCACAAAATCCCTACAAAAAAATACACCAAAAAACTACAAGAAATACAACCTTCATATCAAATAGTTACTTTATGCAGAAATGTTTGCAACAACTTTTATTTTTCTACTACTCCTTTTTTAAATTGAAATTTCTTTTTTCCACTTGTTTGCGTAGTTTGGTTCGACGCAAATAATTGTTTGACAAGTTTCCTTGTTAATCGTTTATTATTTTTTTTTAAGACAGAATTTTACAAACACATCCTAACATCAAAATTTAATTTCAACAAGGGATTGTATCAGAAAGACTATTCTGATGATGTGAAATTATCACATTAAAAAAAAACTGAAAAACCACAAACCAACAAATCATTTCTACAAATAAAAGGGTAAAAAAAATAAATTAGTGAAAAAAAAATGCAAACTACTGTAGATTAAATATTTGAATCCCGTGACTTAATTCAGAGATGGATGATTCTGACTTTTTTTTAGAAAACGTTTCTTTCCCCCATTGGAAATTGCATACCACAAGTTTGAGTACATAAATTCTTTAACTGGCAATATTAATTTATCACATTCTGGGAGCGAACCTCAATATTCATTTTGGTCACACGAATTTAAATAAGTAAAGCAGCTCAGTGGTACTGGTGAAAATATGTCTATCCATGCAATGATCTTTCGAGGGGATTCAGAGGGGTACATAATATCCTGTTGTGATATTCACTTCAGTTATGCCGATCATCGATTGCCAAAAAAAAACCCGAATCAAGCAAGACTATAAATTAGCCAACCGAGCCCAGAAATGCCATCACTTTCTCCCGTACCAAATGACGATTCCGGACAAGGGTACACGAGACTACAAAACAGTCATAAGTACTCGCCCATATTTATTACACGTGCAACCGTTATTACTAAGAGGAGGAGGCACGAACGAGTAAGTTGTGTGCAGGCATAGAAATATTGTGCATAAGCCACTACTTGTGATTGGCGTCTATACATAGAAACGTCTCGCTATACAATACTTTTAATTTCCATTCAAATGATATCTATTCAGACGAATTTTTAAAACGATTACATTTTTTTTAGATATAAAACCATCACCTGTAACTATTATTTAAAGATGCCCGTTGTAAGAGATTCGTATTAGTAAATACGTTTGGTTCTTTCATTTAACAAAAAAGCCACATGTGTATACGCCAATAATGTATTTAATTAGTTTCTGCTTGTTTAATTAGTCTTTTGTTTATTGCACTATGTCCCTGGGAGTTAACAAAAATTCAAAGATCCTCGAAATAAATAAGGTCATATAAAAACATTCAGCGCTTTTTCGAGTGAACCCACTACACCAAAAATGAAAGGCAGTGACAGAGCCTTTTTCATTTTTACTTACGAAATCTCTATATTGTTCAAGACCGTAAATCTCGATCCATTTGTCATGATTTGTAATTGTAACGATGAAACACCAAAACGTATAAGCTTGTTCTATGAATTTTCAACGTCATCGAGTGAAAAAAACCTTTAGAATAAAGATCCTATCCTTATTTCGATCAAACTGGGGGGAACCTCCTGGTGATTGTAGTAGAGATTGCTAGGACATCTATAGGCCAAATGTCGCGAACACCAACAACAGTGAGACACTGGCAAACACCTATCCTAGACATACAAATAGTGTGTATAAATAAAAAATACAACATATATCAAAAAATGGTATAGCAGCGATTACACAGTAGGTGTGCAAGCACTTGGAAGACATACAATTATAAGGTCGATAATATGTGCATTACATTTTTGTAGGAAGACTAATTTCGGTGCAGGATTGAAAATTTATAGATATGCACAACATTCGAATCTATAACTTGGATTGTCATTGGAAAAACTGACGGGACTGGGTCTCGAATTTCAACGCAACGCAAAAATTGAGTTAAAAACTCAATACTTGTGTTATGCTGCATTAAATAGGCCAATCACAGCGTTCTTGAGTTTAAACTCAATTTTTGAGTTGCGTCTAAAATCGAGGCCCGTAAATTAGGCCACAATAAATGAGTGAGGCTAGGGAACTTTGTACGTACCGATGGCTCAGTGGGTATGGCGACATGCTACGAAGCCGACGGTCCCGAGTTCGATTCCCGGCGCAGGCTTTCGTTTCTTCGTTAGCCTGGGGTACTGGCGTCACCCCTGAGCTTCCATTAGGGAGTCCAGAGCTTAGGGGTGGATCCTGCAGTCTGACTATACCAGCTGCCATCCCTCTTCCCTTCCCTGCCCCTCACAATCTCCATAGAGACACGAGGGTGCAGTAATCCTGTAGTGCTCTAAGCGCTACGGTGATTTAAAAAAAAAAACTTGTTGTTTTATTTTATTTTTTAATTTGGAATTAAAACCGCAATTTCATGTGGACTTACTACGAGGGAACTAGAAAGCGGCCATTCCTTTTAAAAAGGTGCCGTGTGGCGTAGTGGTTAACGCGTCGAACCATCAAATGCCCGTAATGTGGGATCGAGTCCCGGTCGAGACCATTGGAATTTTTTGGGCGAGAGAAAAACGTGCCAGCACCTTCTTTCGAAATGAAAGCAAAGCAGTGTGACCTGTACGATGTCAGGAGTACGTTAAAGATCCCTATCTAGTTCTAAGTCTTGTCTCGGCAAAATTCCCAGGTCGACCCTCTGGGAAGTGGAGGCTTTGAGTTTGAGACGAATATGTTGTTTAACTTCCTAAATATCGTTTTTTCCCCTTAAAATCATAAACAAACTGCCAAGCAATGAGGTTAAAAACATACGGAGCTAAAAAAAGCAATTTTCTTTATTTTTTTGAAAATTAAAAATGGCTGACGAAAATTTTGATACTACGGAAAATTATGAAATTATTGAAATTTGGGAAAGAAAAAGCTCCTTATCCTCAACAAATCCAGCAGTTTAATAGTTACCTCTTAAATAAATAAAAGCGTTCGCCGCTATTGAAAGAAACGTCACTGACCTTCTTGACCTGACAGGAAGGTAGTACACTCATCAAAGCAATAAAATTAAGTTTGGAATGTTGAATGTTGCGCATAACTATTTTTCACACAGTTGCAGCTCGCCCACAATATCTTGTTGGTGCGCGTGACCTATATACATACATTTTATACACAAACAACATTAAATGTGTTTGATGGAGTGAAAGAACCTCTAAGTAAAAAGCGTGAGAAAGCGTGTGAAGATGGAGCGACAAAACAACGGCAGAGTCAAACCAGCGTTGTACCAAAAAATGTAGCTGAAATTGAACACTGCGACGAGTATAGTAGGTAAGAAGGTGGGCCACACACTGAACGCTAGGCGGAAATAGTTTGGCATTTCATAATTAGGAAATTGGCTCACATTTAAGTACACACACAAATCTATAAGGCGGAGCAAGCTAAATTTAGACGACACCAAAAAGAAAAAAAGCTCTGTTTTATGAAACAGAAGCAGATTGCAAAAATTGGTCTCGGATTCAATCTTACTGCAGACAAACATACCAGCCTGTATATTTTTCAGTTTCGGCCCTGAATACCAGCAACGGCAATTCACTTACGAATAATAATGATGAGCCTCTCGGCGGCTTTTGTACAAAGGAACTATTAATATGACAAAGGCAAGTATTGACAGAGACAACAGAGACTGGCCGTACCACACAATTGTAATACTTGTCCGTTTTTCATTTAGTACTCCGCAAGTTAATTTTCACCCCAAAATTTACTTGAATTAGGTTGTCTTCCTTTAAATGATACATTTATTGAAAAAATCAATTGCTCAATGGCAGCTGGCTACTCAAACTTTTCAACCGATCACCAGATTAAACCTTTCCAATCACTAAATGCAAATTTTATTTCGAAGATCTTTGGTATGAAGTGGCGCTGTGAAATCAATCCTTCCAGCTAGAAGCACTAAGGTGTTGGATTCCTGCTGGGAATGCTCATTTTAAAACGCCCCCGCATACCTAAGTTATTCGAAATAAAATTTCGATTTGATCTATCCAACCTTTCAAATCAGCAGATTCAAATATTCGTTCACCAGATTCAACCTTTCTAATCACCAGATTTAACCTTTCCAATCCCCAGATCCAACCTGTATTCCTCCATGATGCATTATAAAATAAGCATTTCCAATCCCAGATCCAACCTTTTTCCCTCCAGGCTGCATAATAAAATAACGAAGCAGCTCAGATTGACCCGAAAGCCATAAACACAAAGACCCTGGCGTAAAGCGCACGAATCACGGCGTGACAGTCTCCAGAGTGACTCACCCGACAACTCTGATGAAAACAAGTTAAGACTGGTTGGGACCCGGGAGGGGAAAAATTGCGGGCGATTAGGACTTCTTAACGTTTTCCTGATGATAGATGTGAAGGGCCTCCCACTGTTTGGAGCGTAGCAAAATGTGCTCCCGCTTAGTTTGAATGACGTTGACAGCCTCTTTGGGTGTCCAGTTATATTTCTATACCAAAATGAACACACACAATCCCTCGGGTTTACAATAATGTCAGATTAGGGGAGGGTAAAAATTGACTTTGTCAATTACAGAGTTCAGAAAAATTATTTCAAATAAACGCAGGTTGATTGAAAAATGTTGGACAATACCTTAATAACATATGAACAGATGGCACCATATTTGATTGACAATTTTCTGCACATGCTAGAAATTATCGGATTAAAGCAGAGTTTCCCAAACTTTTTGACTTGCGGAGCACTGTTTAAAACCAATTTCAATGGCGAAGCCCCTTAGAGGCCACCGATTTTAATGGCGGAGCCCCATGTCATACAAGTTAATGGCGTTTTATCATTTATTTCATTTTCCAGAAGTAGCCACGGAGCAAAGTTTGCGAAACAAGAGTTTAAAGAGAAGGAAACCAGTTTGAAACATCATTCGTTTTTGAACCAAAGTTGGAAGAATCACTTTGTTCCGGCGGTTTTGCATCAGCCAGAACCTTAACAACTAGACACTACAGAAGCTGTGATGAGGAGTCCATTTTTGTAGTCTCCGTTTTTCAAAACGTAAAAAAAGATCTGGTCGACCAACTAACCAGATTGTCACCCACCTGATAGTCATGATAGACAAAGAGTTGCATTAAGGACAGAAATTGATAAAGGACCAGTGGCGCCATCTGTTCGATAGTTATAAAGGCATTATCACGACTTTCAAGCAGCCTTCGTAAGCACGAACGGTGTCACGTACCTGCATCAAGTAGCAACCGACGAGCGTGGCGCTTCTCGTTCGACCGGCCTTGCAGTGAACGTAGACGCTCTTGCCGGTGTTCTCGAAGTCCTTGATGAAGCTGACGCCCAGTCGCATCTTTTCCTGCGAGGGCGACTCGAAGATGTCGGTGGTGTGTAGCTGCAGGAAAGACACACCCAGGCCTTCCCAGTCCTGGAAGACGAGAAAAAAAAACGGGGTTGAAAAATCATAGAAACAAAATTATCAATTAATTTAACATTTCCTTGGGAAGAAAATTCAGAAGTTCATTAAGCGCATAAGTATCTGATTTACTCGGGGGGAGGGACAGGTACTTAATAACGTGACTAATCCTCGTTAATATTTTAATAAAATAAATTTGTGTGTTACTGATCATTTTTCCTTCCTTCTAAGTATTGCTTGCATTTTTTTTACTTGCAGTTTTTTTTTCTCACTCCAGATTTTTTTTCTCACTAACCGATGGCTCATGAGCCTACGGTCCCGGGTTCGATTCCCGGCACAGACTTTCGTTTATTCGTTAGCCTGTGG
>JAUJYS010006343.1:0-10392 GCA_033995665.1 Melogona broelemanni | reverse complement strand
CGGCTTCGTAGGATGTTGCCATACCCACGGAGCCATCTGGCTATTCCAACTGCCATCCCTCTTCACTTCCCTTCCCTACCCCTCGCACATCTCCATAGAGACATGTGGGTGCAGTAATCCTGATTTAAAAAAAAACCAACGAAGGCGGCGTCACAGTCGAAAGCTCCCGTATTTGTTTCCCCTGTACTCTGTCGTTCTGTTAAAAGTGTATTACTATCGGACTTTAAAATCGCTGATTTTATTTACATGTAATCGGTTTCTCTCAGATTAAAAAGAAGTTCTTCAGAAGCAGTTTTTCAGTAGTCTTACTGTGAAATGGTTTCCTATTTTAAAAAGAAGTTGTCTATCAGCAGACACGAGAGGTGGCGCTGTATCTGCTACGTCACTCACCTAGAGCACCTAGAGCGCACTCGTCTCTATCACCCAACTGTGCACTCTTGCGAGCGCGTCCTTTGATGTCGTGAGCGAGAGCGAGCAGGTGGAAAAGGTAGATGGGTGGGTGGGTGAGGGGACACACGCCTGGTCTTCATCCGCCAGTCAATGCGGCCTTTCCCCCGTGACCCCTCTCTCACCTTTCCCATTCCTCCGTTCGCCCCTAACCCTTCCTTGTCTCCTCGCCGCACATCCCTCGCATCGTCTGCACGTGTGCGAGCGCGTGCGCTGGGGGCATCACGAGACGTCGAGAGGAGAGGGGTGGGGTGGTGGCGGACAGAGCACGCGCAGGCCAACCAACGACGAGACACGTCAAACGAGAGATCGATAAAACGAGACGTAGCCGCCGCCGCGCACGCGCATGCCCTGGAAGGAGTGGAATCGTTTGGTGGTGAGTTTTCTGCCTGGCTGTGTGCACTTTGGCCACCACCACTAGCAGACTGGTAGCGTGCGTAGAAGAGACTGGGAATGACGATGGGATGAGAGAGAGGGAAGAGACGAACGGGGGGAGGCTGCGATCCTAGACATTCCTCCCCCTGCTCCTTCCTATCTGCCTCGTTGCGACTCGGGGATTTTCTTGTGTCGCACTGACGCTGTCTGCTGCTGCTTGCTCTCATCTGCCGCTCTATCTCTCTGTCTCTGTCGTGGGGCACGTGCACTTCCAGTGTGTGTGTGTGTGCGGAGATTTTCGAACGCGCGTTGTTGCCATGACGACCTGGTCATACCTCCTCCTCCTCCTATAGGTGGTTGGGCAATGCTCATGCCATGGAGCATCAAAAAAGCATTATTTCTGCGATTCTTAGCGGTCGTTGTTGGTGCCCAATTCAGCTCAGTTGCATTTGGACAAATACGAATGCTGAAATATTTTCGAATTTTGCTCGACGTGTCCTGGAAAACCTTGCCGCAAAGGTTTTTTTAAATGGAGATTGGTTGAAAAGTAGTGTTCATTTGTTGCGATCTAAGCAATTTTGACCGCGAATTTCATCAATGGTTATTGTGGGAATTGTCTATGAAATGAAGGCTTTCCTATATTTTAATCAAAGGTGGTTGGTGCAAAATGCAAAACCAAGGCAGGAAGGTGTACAATTAAGTAATAAAATAAAGTCAATTAAAAATCAGCAAAATAATGTGCAACACTTTTAATCCGTTAGCTACGGTAGAAAATCGGGCTATACAACTTTTTTTTTACTGATTTTTAATTTATTGTATTCTATGAGTTATTTTTCATCTGACCAATTATTACTTTTTACTAATTAAGTCGCCTGTTCATTTTGCGTGCTTATTATAATTATTCAAGTTTTTCCTATGTTCTTTTTTATTGTTTATGATTGAAGGAAAGAACAAATAAAAGTTTTCATCAAAGTTTTTGTACACCCGACGCGATTTTGTACGTTCTCGTGTCGCTATGGCGAATGGATTACATCACAGGGCAGGGTTTTAAAAAATTTATCCACAGCTAGCTTCAGATATCATTAAAAAAAACCACGTTATTATCTTTAATGCCTCTGAAATTTTCGAAAACATATTTTTTCTGTCTATACCTCCATTTACAAGAATCATTTGATTTCTGTCGTCTCGCCCCTCCTTTTTCCCCAGCCAACCACGTAACCCTAGCAACACGACAAATTAGCTGAAATGAAATGTGGCGATTACCTGGAAACGTTGTGTATCCCCCTCCCACCGCCACCCACCCTACCCCCTCTCTTTGAGCGTGTATAGCTTTGCACTGCGGGTCTTGTTTCACAGACAAGCATTTCCAGTGAAACAGTTTTTGCTCCGTGATTCCTGTAGACTGGTGCTCGCCTAACCGTTTCTTTTTCTCCCTGGAAGAGGACTTGTTTAGTATGCACGTGGATGGTGGAGCCACTAGTATCTCGATTTCAACCCCCACCACCACCCTTTACCCTTCCAATTTCCCCCCTCCTTCGGCCCCCACGCATAAATAACGGAACCCAGCCGTTCTTCAATTAGCAGTGGATGGAAAATGCGATCCGGGCATAAGAGCTGTCCTGTGGTGAAGTGGTTAGCGCGATGGACTATTATGCCCATGGCTAGGTTTCAATTCTCGACCGAGACCTTCGGGCGAGAAAAAATTGTAAGCCGTCCTTTTTTCTGAATTGAACTAAGTACATTTTTGGGACCAGTGCCTGTACGTTGTCAGGTACACGCTAAAGATCCTTAGCGAGGCATGCAGTCTGGTGCAATAGGCATAATTACTAGGTACCATTTTGGGACGAAAATCCCCGAATAGCTCAAAAAAGATCAAAATAAATTGCTGATTCTCACGGGTGGTTTTGGCTTCTTTTGTTGATAATAATACATGTGCATGATGCATTTGTCTTAAATCGATTCCTCTTATTCAGCAGCCATGATTTTTTTTTGTCTGCTGGATCTTCGTCGATCTGTCTGATGGATCATCGACTCCACAGTTTCATGCTTCTGTTCCGCGTCACTTGTGTCACTTAAGTTTGTCCACCACTGCTGTACACACGCGCACACAGAGAGGTGGTTGGGAGAATTTTTTGCTGGTCGTGTTTTTGGTCCGGTGTTGGCCGACCCCCGTCCACCCGTCTGAATTATGTCCGACACTTCTGGCTACTCGCCGAATGTGTATCGCGCGCATCAGCCGACGACCATTTCCAACGAATTTCTGTCCGCCCGATTCCGATAAAATGGCTGCTGCGGCACTGAGCACCACATATCTACGACGTCGAGGAGCCACCCCCTTTCTCACCCCACCCTCCCATCCATCCCAACATCTCGCCACACCATTACTGCCTGCTGGCCACTGGTATAACCGCACACGAGTTGGGATTTCTCAGTGCTGGCGGGGCCACCACTTACATGCTGATGCTTATAATAATTGAATGATGGCGTCTGGGTGTCATGGATGAACACCTGCTCTCCACACTTAACCCTTTCCCCTACACCCCACCTCCCGTCTATAAGAACTAATCGAGGGAAATGAGAGACTTGAGGTTATTGGTTTTTTTTTTCTTGCCTTGGTGTCTGCTCCACACGTACTTTTTTATTGGAGAAATTCCCCTCTCTGTAGTGAATATCATTGAAGGAGATTCTGTACTTTTCGCGTTGGTTAGGCAATTTGATTTGAGCAACCGGTGTTTCATCTGTAAAGCTTGTATTTCGCTAGTCTACTAGTCGCCGCGACTGCACGCGTAGCGCGAAAATCGCAGCATCAGTACAGCGAACCGAGCGTCGGTCCATTGAGCCAATTTTGTTTTCGTCAGTAGTCGCTGGCTTCTGGCAAGTAGATTTGAACATGTTCAATTCTACTCGCGCGACGAGCGACGAGCGATGACGTCGCGGAGAGTCACCCTGTTCGCTGTACTGATGCTGCGATTTGCGCGCTGCGCGGCAGTCGCAGCGACTAGTAGTGTAGTGAAATACAAGCTTTACTGACGGATTAAAAGTGTCTACGAATTATCGGGCATTATTTTACTAATTTATAATTATGTTATGCAAGCTCTTGTTTATTCGTTAGCCTGGGGTACTGGCGTCACCCCTCAGCTTCAATTAGGGAGTCCAGAGCTTAGGAGTGGAGGCAGCCTGGCTATTCCAGCTGTTATTCCCCTTCTCTTTCCCTCACATATCGTCAAAGCCACACGAGGGGTAGTAATTCTGTAGTGATTAGCATTACAGTGATTTTAAAAAAAGAGTGGTGTTTAGTTTTTAGACCAAATAAGTTTCTTCGTTTTTTGGAGATTTTGCCCAATTTTTAATTTAATAATTGCAGGAAATGCAATTGGGTCAGGTAAACATTGATTTGACTGCACCACGACATTTGTGACCTGACCACCAAATACCGTTCGGGTGTTTTTCGGGTTCTCATCGTCGGAGGGCGTCTACCATCAACACCTTTCAGCACAGCGGCGCCACACAAATATTTGATCCGCCCGCGCCAAAACAAGAAGTAAGGCTGGCTTCCTTCCTTCCAGTCAACTGTTACCAGACCCTCGTTTCCCAAACTGTGTTTCGCGGGCATTTCCCAGGGGCTCCACGGCCACTCATATAAAATAAAATAAACAATTAAACGCCATTAACTTGATGATAAAGAGTTTGGTTATTGGAGCCGTTAAAATACAAGAGCTAATAAAAAAATTGACGTCTCCGACCAGAGAAGACATGAAACGGCAACTTAGATGAAATAATTCGAAGATGTTACATTAAATTTCATCTAAGAAGTTGCCGTTTCATGTCTTGTCTGGTCGGAGACCTCAATATTTTTGATTAACCATTAACTTTTATGAAATGGGGCTTCGCCACGAAAATTGGTATCCACTAAGGGGCTGCGCCATTGAAGTTTGTTCTTAATTGGGCTCCGCGAGTCAAAAAAGTTTAGGAAACCCTGCAGTAGGCGATGCCCTGTGTCAACTAGCCACGTACACGTGTGAACGCACCTTTTAGAGGAGAGGCACGACTCAGGTGGAGTGCGAGAATGCGTTCGATTTAAAATCGAATGTCGTCACGCCATTTCGCCCTCTCATCTCTCTCCCTCCCTCTGCGTAGCACATGCCGTAATCTGGCCAGCCACTGCAAACGCATATATAGCGGCAGATTTGGCATTGCGCTATAGACATATGAGATTGATCGTAGCTGACACATGGGCCTACCTATAGGTAGACGAGTAGGTTATACAGCGTCGACAGGTGGTCGCCTAGCAACGCCCATCGCCTCCTCCTACGTGCTTACTAGCGGCAGCTGCTGGCTACAAGTGGGCAGATCAATAATTTTGGTGGAGGATTGGGCGATAAAAAATGTTTGGTTTTTTTTTTGGAACAGATGCTTTGATTGCAAATGTTGAATAGGGAGGGGACACCGAGTCAACGAAATCGAAAATAAGGATCGTTCGAAGCTTGTTTTATTTTGCTGATTCGATTTGAAAAGATACATTTTTTTTATTCTTTTATCGTGAAAAGGCTTATTATTTAAATACTTTTTAACCTTTTACGTGGGTAGGTCTAGGGGAGGGAGCGACCTGGTAATTTTGCTTAACCTAGATAGGGATCTTTAACGTATACCTGACAACATACAGGGGCAGCTCCCACGGTTTTACTTCCCTTCTGATGGTTGTGTGCGAACTTCCCTATCACGAAAAGTGGTATTTGTAGGGAATTGAACCAGTGTTCTGTAAAGCAATTCTCCACGCTAACCACTTGACCTCGGCCATAGTATTTCCCGTAAAGGAACTATTCCAAGCTAAAACGTATAGAATTTAAAGACACTATCGACTACAAGCATGAGCCTTAACATCAGTGTGTCTGCTCGGTGCGCCCCGAGGATAACTATTCAAGCGTTTGTCACGCGTTTTCGTGTCTCGACACGGTGGTGTATTTTTCAAATCCTTTTCTATCATCTATTTTTATCCAGTCTATTTCGCATTCAAATCAGTCTTACAATACAATCAAATATTGAGCCTACAGTTCGATTCAATCAAATATTGAATGTTCGTGTGGCGGGGGGGGGGGTTTAGTAAGTAATCGGTTTACATTCACCCACCCACCATTTGTATCACCCCCGTACAATTTACATTCATGCTAATAATATGAACGCCCACTGGCGAGATAAAAAAAAAAGCCAAATGTCGTTGAAATTTCTGCAGGCTGGCGCTCCAAGTGCGAAAGCGTCTGGTAGACAACATAAAAGTTGCTGACGACTGTCTAGCTCTGCACCACCTGCGTCGTCGCGTTACTCGGAAACGCAAAAATAAAATAGGAAAAAGAGAAAAAAAAAAGAAATAGAAAGTAGCGAGACAGAAATGCGACCTATGTAGAAATATAGGACGCGATCACTATGTGAAAAAATGATGGAAAATCGTAAATATCAATCGAGATGGCCAAGCCTTCTCTACTACTTTACGTTATTTCCTTGATCGACATCTAGTGCACGTTGTTGGATTTTTCTCGTATTTTTCATACTCCTATATCAATATGCTATATTCCAAAATTTACAATTAATTTGAGGGAATAAAATCGTATCGAGAAAGGTATTTTTTTTTCTTCATTTTTTTTAGCTTTCTGTAAAAGTGCGATCAACGCATATCAAACTATGAAAAGTTAAATACGAATATTATAAAGTTAAATTAAATTAAAGTAGTTAAATATATGGTCAAAACGTTTGTATAGCGCCGAAAGAAGGCAGCACAAGTTTATATAGGTGTCTATGAAATCAGTTTATAAAGTACGTACCGATGGCTCAGTGGGTATGACAAGATCCTACGAGGCCGACGGTCCTGGGTTCGATTCCCGGCGCAGGCTTTCGTTTATTTGTTAGTCTGGGGTACTGGCACCACCCCTGAGCTTCCATTAGGGAGTCCAGAGCTTAGGGGTGGATCCGGCAGCCTGGCTATTCCAGCTACATCCCTCTTCCCTCCCCTTCCCTGCCCCTCACATATCTCCACAGAGACACGAGGGTGCAGTAATCTTACGTGACTACGGTGATTAGCACTACAGTGATTTAAAAAAAAAAAAAAAAAATAGACACGTCGTTTATTATTGTGTTTCGAACCTTCTTCCTACCAAATTGCGATTTTATTTTCCATTTTTGCTAAGTGCACGAGCAAGCTTGCCTATCATTGGTTGTTAGCGCACGTGCAACCGTATCATCGTAAGCGCCAGCCAATCCCCTTCTCGCTTGGACCGGTAGAACCTGCAAGACGCGAGTGTTGTATGTGTTTGCTTCATCCCAGGGGCAGCGTTAGTATGGTGTACCTTTTTTCTCCTCTATTTTCGCTCCCCAGCGCCCTACTAAAGACTCGCAGCTACCGAATTAAGATCTTCCAGAATATGTCTTGATATAAGGAACTGGTTGACTGCTGGATAAGTCTCGATTGAGACAGCGTTTCGCATTTGAGGTTATCGCGACTCGATAATTTGTCGAGAGTTTTGCGTTTGGCCACTGCACCATATCGAACAGTGACTCCTTTTGTGTTCACTGTCAGGCGGGTTGGCCGTATAGGAGAAAAAAAGTGGAGTTGGCCTCGCCTCAAGATAAACTGAGATTCCACATTTGTGGTCTTGACGGCGTCTGCTATGTCTTGCCGGAAAACTGAAACCTAGTGTAGCTCAGAGCTCACGGTGGTTTCTAATAGCTCATAATGATATGCTGCTGTGGTTGCGATGATAAGTAGTAATGATGATCTTCTCGTAACGAGAGATCGTTAGCTAAAACGTCTGTTCACTATTTGGTCGACTTATACTCGTATGCACCGGCAAAATAGAATACTATTAGAAGATAGATATGGCGCTATGGAGCTTTCACGTAGCCAGTTAGTCTTGAGAATGGCTAAAGAATAAATGATATCACGTGAACGCTCCAGTGCGTCATATTTATCATTTAAGGAAGTTATCTTTTGTCGGTGTATACGGGCATAATCTGAATAAAATATTGGTGGACGTCAGTCGTTGAATTAAGAGATGGCGATTTTATTTCTTTTTTAAATCACTACACATGATTACTGCCCCTCGTGTCGCTATGGCGATATGTGAGGGGAAGGGAAGGGAAGAGGGATGCAGCTGGAATAGCCAGGCTGCAGGATCCACCCCTAAGCTCTGGACTCCCTAATGGAAGCTCAGGGGTGACGCCAGTACCCCAGGCTAACGAATATACGAATGCCTGCGTCGGGAATCGAACCCGGGACTGTCTTCTCCGTAGGATGTTGCCATACCCACTGAGCCATCGCTACGTACTTTATTTGCACCACTTCCAATTCAGATTGTACGCACGATTCAACGCACGAGTACAGACTGTATGAAGAGGCCTGTGTTCTCTCGCCTCTGTTCCACTATGGTTGTCCATTTGCGTCAATCGGAATAAGTTCGGTGACCAGAATGGCTATCCCAGTCGAGTGGTAGCGCGTGCTGTAATCACGTGACAAAATACGAGAGTGGCGGCCACCACCACCACCACCTCCATTGGCGCCAACCTTGAGTCGAGAGTATTGCCGATTGCGCGGAATGTAGCCGAAAGCTCCATCTGTGCTTGGTAATGCTAGCTGGCACAGTGCCCACCACCACCACCACCAACCCATACAACGACGACCATCGTCATTCTCCATCGCTAGACGTGAGTGACTGAGTCCTTTGGGGTGTCCAATTCGAATGTAAAAACCACCACCTCGGGCAGAAAGACGGATATGATCGGATTGTGTTGACGTTGGTTTTGGTGGTGGTGTGGGGGAAGCCCAAGGGCAAGCGCCAAAATTATTTTTGCATTCTCACTATTTTTATATTTTTACTCTGCCTAGTCACAACTCCGTAGAGAGCAGTATTTTTTTAGCTGTGTTAGCCGTTTTTTTTTTAGCCGGGGAATCTGGCTGCAAATAACTTGTACACAAATGTTGCGCGGAAAAAAATAATTGTACGAACGTACTTTTGGAGCCTGGTTTTATTGGATAAAATAAACGTTCTATCATTTTGAAGTTAGGTAAATCATTAATACGTACTTATATTAAAATAAAAAATGTAAACTGAAATTTCAATATCATTTTACGAATATTTTACTGTAAAATGAGAATTGAACCGTACGAATTGATACATTGTCCCCCAATGTGTCGCGTATCATCAGTATTTGCTCCACGTACCGATAGTGGCGCTCTCTAGCAGTTAAAAGTGGCCAACGCGTACTCGTAACTCGTTCTCTACTCGTCTTTTGGAGTCACCTGGCGAATCCAAAACACATGGCAGGTGCAAAACAGCACCAGCTATCACGCCGACAGCTGATTGCTACATTACTGCCGACCTTGACAATGTCGTCACTAACCCCTCTCTCTCTCTCTCTCCCCTCCCCCCCGTCATCATCTCCCTTCCCTCCCTAGCATGTGCCATCATCTGAAAAATAAGCAACAACACACCTGTCTGTCGTTCTCTATTGCAGATTGCACTCACATCACTGTTCAGCTCTTTACTACCCCCGAATCACGCTCTATCCGAGCTTCGTAACATCAGATTAGAAATGGGGCGCGTCTAGCAATTGATTCTTGTAAGCTAGCAGACAACACTCAGTTCGGTGGAATTGACAAACGCGCTGGCCGCCCCGTGAGCGATTGATTTCGGAATGCATCTGTCATTAACATATTCAATTGCGTCGACATCGCGTTTTCCCCATTATCAATGCCAAACTGGATTTGAATGGAGGTTTTTGAATTGGAGGCGCGCGTGCGCGGGTAGCCCGTGACTACGTCGCTTGTGAAAAGATCGAAGGCAGATGGGAGTGTCAACAAGGGGACAGCGTCGCTCGTGTGTAGCCACTCGCCGGTGTTTGTGCTCCGCTATCGAAGGGGGGTTCACTATTGGGAACGAAATCAGTTTGCTGTTAAACGTTTATAAGCCAAACGAGGTAGGGATGAGGGAGAAGGGAGAGACATCTTGTTTTCTCATTCACAAACTATTCATTGTGTTTGGATAATTTTTTAAGTTACGAATTGAAACAATTTCTAACCGCAAACTGTTTTTGCTCCCATTATTGTCCCTACGAAGGCACGAAGAAAACACTGGCGAGTGGCTACCACAAGTGACGCTGTCCCCCCCCCCCCTGTTGACACCTGTTTCTGCCTCGATCTTGTTACATTCGCGGTTAACACCTGGAACCGGCGACAGACGCTGTGAGGAACTGTGACGTCGTCACCAGCGCACGCGCTGAGCAGTGCGCACGTGCGCATGTGCGCGTGCCATACGCACTGATAAAGGCCTCATGTTGTGTGTTCGAAATGCCATCATCAATATTTTGGCGGGAGAAAATCCTTCCTGAGGCGAATCAAATGTTAAATTCGCTTCCAGAGTCTATCGATTGTGTGTTCATGTCAAACATTGGTTATATCGCGCTAGGAGAAATTGAGTTTTCCTCCGCAACTCATTCATCAATTGTGCGTACGTGTTTTTGACGATTGGCCGTCTGTCTCTTTTTTTCAGCCGAAATGCCGATAAGTTTTTGCTGCGTGAGCCG
>JAUJYS010006342.1:0-10393 GCA_033995665.1 Melogona broelemanni | reverse complement strand
TTTCTGCATGGATATTGCCTAAAAAAGCACTTTTTAGTACCTTTCTGCATGGATATTGCCTAAAAAAGCACTTTTTAATACCTTATTTTATTTATTATTTATTTATTATTTATTTTATTGTCATAAAAAGGGCATTTACACAGTTTTTATAACATCACCCTACAGAAGTAGTCTGTAGGGGAAATCAGCCGCCCCTTAGCCTCACCGAGGTGGTAACTGTGAGGGGCAGCTCTCATACATAAGTCAAAGTACATTTTAACAGTGACAAAAAGTAGTACAAAAGAAAAAACCCTTCAGGACAATAGAAACAACCAAAAATGTACATAATAGTATCATAAATATCAAAAAATAGCTCAAATACATCCTGTCAGAAGGTCAATTTAATACTAGCGTTTAATACTAGCATGCGACTAGTGTATGTAAATCGTTTTTAATTAATACTTTTAAAATTAATGTCTATGGTTACTGTCTAATTTTATTATGGGCAGTGGAGAAAGTTAATATTTTTAATGATATATTTATAAATTAAGGCAATGTTATCTTTAAGTTTATGGCAAAGTTATTTAAAGCTATTTGATTATTCAGTTGTTTAATTTGATTTTTCTATAGTGATAGCTAATAAGAGACAAGACAACATAACAATTGTGATTGTTGGCATCCGAATCAAAGTCAAGTAAATACAATGAAATAAGAAGCCCTTTTTGGGCAAAAAGAAAAAACAATAGTAAAGATATGAAAATATGGAGCATTTGAAAGTAATTACGACAAGTTTCAAACAAAATCATAATATAGTCATGCATACACGTTCAAGAACTGGTGGAAATGATATTGAGAAACAATAATGAGTAACAGCAAGCACTTTATGTGCAATCGAAAATCAAAAAATGCCAGAAGATTACATTATGATATCAAAATCCGATAGAAATAAATGCCGATAGAAGTAAATGCAATAAATAAATACTGAGCAATGATCTCTTTATGAGCGTAGGAATCAAAAGTCGATAATAACCAAGAACAACAACAATCAACGTAGACATAATTGAGCCTCTGATTCAGAAGCGTGGCGGGGAGATCGCGACAATATGAGAGAACATTCAAGTCAATGAGCATTGACAAAAGTAGAAATGTATAATAAATAAATTTAAAGTATGTGGCTGAAAAATCTGAAAAAACACGACATAGTAGGGAATCATGATTGAATTATCATTTGATTTATAATTGACAATTGTTGATATGAGAATTATGAATAGTTAATTATTAAAAGGTAATTATCGTTTAGTTTATGATTAATAATTATGGATATGGGAATTATAATAAATTGATTATTAAAAGGAAGAAACAAAAAATTTAATTATCAGAAAAATGAGCATATTGAGCATATTACTTATGTGGGGCTTGAAATGGAGTAACGCTATACAGATTTAAATCGTGAAGAATCAAACCATGGACAAGGATATAGCCCAAATAGTTAACGCAATCACAGGGGATATATATAGGATATCATAAAGGATACGCAATCATATTGGCTGAGTTATTAGCCCAACTAGTTAACGCATCATGAAGGATATAGCCCAACGAGGAGGATAAGGATTCAGATCGAGGGCGACTCCATCTATCGTCACCTGAATAGCGTCAATCAACTGGTGAATCCATGGTTAACCTTGGTAGAAAAGCCAAAAAAAAAAAAACGAAAGAACACAAGGCACATAATACATAACACCACCCAAACGACTCGATGAATCGTGGCATCATGGACTCCATCCCCATCGCCCGCAGAATTATCTAGTGCTGTCACCTGAACAGGCAAAAATCGTTGAGTCCAATCAATCTACAAACAGTCACATGTTAATCACATGTATGTCTAGAAAGTCGAAACAAACATTCAGGAAAAGGATACTGAGAAAAAGGATACCAGTATTGATACCTTACTCATTACTGAGCAATAAGAGCGATAAGAGCGGCGGACAGTGGAGAAAGGATATAGTTCTCCGACATCAATCGTTGTATTTTCTTTCACATCAAGTGAGAAAAAGTCCAATGTGCATCTGGAAAACAGAATCAAAAACAACGACAAGGAACAAAAACAAAAACAAAGAGGCAATTATGTTACACAATGTCATTCTCAACAACTAATTAGCCATCACCCCGATAATATCAAACGAACGTAGCCAGATCAAGATCTTGCTTGCATCCAGATCAAGCGAAAATTGAGGAAAAATCAAGAGAAAAAAAAAAAAAAAAATCCCCCCCAATAAGTAACAAACCTAAACCTCATCGATGTCCTCATCGATGACCAACACCACCAGCTCCACAACCAGGTCACACACACACCCCTCCCTCGCTAGTCAATATCTAGATAGTGCCAAGATAATATCTAACGTGCTAGAATCGAAAACAACCAGAAACCAACTACCCCATAAGCATCCGAAATACCAAAAAACAATCAGCAAAGCGACGGCGGAGCGTGAGAGCAAACCCTCGGCCACACCAGTCAGATCACAGCCCCGCAGAGTGCACAGTTCTGAAGGCCCCCTTCTCCCTAGAACAAGCCAGGAAACCTCAGCCCAGTAAGGGAACCAGCCAGCACACCGGGCACCAGACCATATCTATGACACTGGTGTTTGGTGTCTAGTTATACCCATTTGCCCAGCGGAGATATCCTTTTGTACAGATTTAGGAGTAATTCAAAGCATCCAATCACCATTCACTCAACACTCACCATGCAATAGAGATTTATTAACTATTTAGACCCATCTTATCCTCGGAGATATTCAGCCATACTACTAATTTGTATCATTCTCACCTTCCCCGTACCCTACTCAACAAGTTTTTATGCCTGCAGCAGGGCAGGGGCACTGCCAGAGCAAGAACTGGCTTATCAGGCCACCCACTCTGGCAGCTACAATCTTATCACCGAGGATGATGGGACAAATGTCTATTAAATGAAACAAAAACATTCAATCAACACTCACGACAAACAATTACCAATCGATATAGGCACACTTTCTATTAATCAATCGAATGCCCGATTGTGATGACCGGTCCACAACTTACCAAGAAAGAGAGGAAAAAAAGGAGAACCCAAAATTAAGGCACATAAAAGACCTGTACACCCCAGCAAATTCAACCGAGCCACACGAGGGAAAGCTAACCCGCTCCATCGTCACCTAAAACTATGTCCTCAGGGAAAGGTTGGCAACTGTAAAGAAAAGGCAAAGTTAAACGAAGTAACGATTTGTAAGATTTTTTATCTATATCCGGAATTATTATGTTAAATCTATTGCATAATGAAGATGCTTTAATCGTAAAAATTTCCTTGGTAGCAACCAATCTGGTTTTAGGGTCAACAAAGTAACGGCTCGAAGTTACAGTACCTCCTATGGGAGAAAGTGAAGATTCATCTGTTAGAATTAAATCAGATTTAAAATTAAAGCAATATTCTAGTGATCTCAGTATGTATATTTTCTCTATAGATGGCAAGTCAAGTTTCATATGCAGCCCCGTGGTATGAATCTCCCGGTGTTGCAGCCAAGTGGTGTTGGTCAATAGGCGAAAGCAGGCGTTCTGTAAGACCTGAACTTTCTTCATGAGATGAGAAGGTCCCGAACCCCAAAACGGAATAAAAATATTAACATGAGATAAGAAAAAGGATGTATATAGCATCAGCATGTATTTTTGCGCCAAGGCATCCTTTGATCTGCGGAGCATTGCAATTGCTCCCCTCAAGCGGCCACATAATTTTTCAACATATAAGGCACATGATAAATTTGCCGACAGTAAGAAACCTAGATATCTTATATTCCCAACCTGTTGGAAAGTGATTCCATCAACAATTATAGTTAGAACTTGGTTCGGCACAGCACGATAGCCAAAGTACATTACTGCACATTTTGATAAGTTAAGTTTGAGACCGTTTGCCTGAAACCAGTTGTATATCAGATTCATATCGCTATTCATAGTATCTTGTAAGGCTGCAGTATTGTCCGCAGAGGCTATATATGCCGTATCGTCGGCGAAACCCGTGAGATCTCCAAATATTGTCAAATTGAAAATATCGTTAATAAATAACACAAATAAGAGCGGACCCAAAACCGAGCCCTGGGGAACACCGCATTTAACTTCAAAGGGTTTCCCGTATTGGTTTCCCTTTTTAACCGTAAAAGATCTCCCAGACAAATAACTCCTTATTAAATCACCAGATTGACCCCTAAAGCCATATATTCTAAGCTTAGAGAGCAACAGGCTGTGATCAACACAGTCGAACGCCTTAGCAACATCCAAGAAAATTCCTCCACTATTAGCTCGCGCCTCAAGACGTTCACGTACCCCATCGATAACTCTCCGAAGTGCATCCCTAATTCCCAGCCCCGTCCTAAAACCAAATTGTCCAGCATTTAGTATATTCAAAGAGGTTAAGTGATTATCAATATGTATTTTTAGAAATTGTTCAAACAGTTTGTGGAGAGCATTGAGCAATGATATGGGTCTATAATTACTATATTTGTTTAGATCCCCACCCTTAAATATGAGAACAACATTGGCCCTTTTAAACCGAGAAGGAAGGTTTGATGAGTTTTTTATAAGATTAAATATATAAAGCATTGGTTTGCACAAATAATTAATACAATGATGAATAGTAGATATTTCTAAGCCATCAGGACCCGGGCCCTTGTTTTTGTTAGCTTTCAGAGTTAGCTGTTTGAGTTGTTTTGCCGTCATATCAGGGATAGTTAGTGAGGGAAACGTTCGATTCGTTGAGGTCCAGCCAGTATTCAAATTATAAATTTTTTCCCTAGAATGTACAAAACTACCTGGCTTCAACTTTGATGATGCAATCAGACCTGTCCCAATCTCAGAAAAAAACGAACCGATTTCCTCTAACTGCTTTTTATCGAAGAGAGGATCTCCCGGTAGCATATCCTTATTCTCAGGGCTGGATAAAGACGTTGGGAAAACTCGAAGGGTATCAATACTTTCTCCCTTCGCAAGTAATTTTAAATATTGCCATTGTGTCCTTGAATCCTTAGCATTGGCAACCAAGTTTCCCACATAGTCCGATCTCGTTTTATTGATCAGTCTAATAGTTTCATTACGAACAGCCCGAGCATAAACTGCAAGCCGCTCCCTGTCTGGGTACCTCATATGCATTTGCCATATTTTATTTTTCTTTGTTATTGCTCGTTTGACATCACCATCCACCCAACATTTGCTTTTCCTGGTTCCTGGCTTAATTAATGTAAGAGAATTGATCCTAGCTTTCTCAATCTCATCGTAGAAATAATCAAGTGCAATGGTTGCATCTCTAATATTGTATAGTTCGTCCCATTTGATGTCACAAATAAGTTTTCTAAATTTTATCTTATTTGGTAACATTTGGCTGGCATTTAGCCGCAGCTCAGAATCATTTGGAAGTGGTCCAGGAGCATTCCTCTGAAAATCACTCAGAGGTCCCAATCCAATCAATATTGCAAAATGATCGGTTATAATAGTTTTTACAACATGAGCTTTTACCCTCGAAGAATTTAAAGAACTTAAGGCATGGTCTATTATTGTTGAAGAATTCCTAGCAACTCTTGTGGGTATGTCAACCAGATGTTCCAGGCCAGCCTCAGCTAATACTCGAAGGTATTCTGATTGCATTGTCAGATTAAGATTACTCGGTGATATATCTATATTGAAGTCCCCCAAAATTAAGTGATTATTTTCACGGCCCGCTAGGAAGCCAGAGAAATCGTTAATAAAAGCAGGTATATTAATGGGATTCTTTTTTGAAAAAGGACGTCTGTAAATCACAGAAAACGCCAGAGAGCCAATACTATCAGGAAAATAAAGCTTACCCGTGACAACTTCGAACGAATTTTGTGGGGCCAAAAATTGGAGATCTTTAGCAAAAACAATACCAAGCGAGTTGTTGGTCATTATTGTAACCCCCGACTTTATAGACTGTGGGTTCTCGAGAACATATTGAGTGAACCCAGGAATGCACAAGGGAACACAGGTATTCTGATCGAGGCCACTCTCAACCAATGATATTATCGCAATTCTCGATAATGAAACTCCTAAGTCAGCCACCAGTTCATCTATATGAGCTCTCTGGGAGGAGATATTCATGAACAGTATTCTGTATGGCAAATTGTCGTCGCTTGTGGCTGCCAGAAATGATGGGGAACTAAAGTTTGGTATTGAACCACAGCAGCCAGGCGACAGATCTGTGTTATTCATTAGAACGAGCTCCGCCAGAGGGATTCAAAATTGAAATATTGCCATCATTTTCCAGAGCAACTCCTCCCAGTAAGGATTTGTATTTCCCAAATCCGAGCGGTTCTCTATTTGACGAGTCCGTCTCAGAGGCTTGTGAGTGGCCTGTAGATTTCCTCTGACCCTGGTGACCACCTTTCGATCTAAAAGATCCCGAACGGCCTCTCCGATAGCCTCCG
The DNA here is from genome assembly GCA_033995665.1 of Melogona broelemanni. NCBI lineage: Eukaryota > Metazoa > Arthropoda > Diplopoda > Chordeumatida > Chordeumatidae > Melogona > Melogona broelemanni. Next base: position 3,956 of record JAUJYS010006342.1, on the reverse strand, counting down.
CGTGGTGGTAAAAGATAATCTCCAGAATCAGATTTCGTCGGACTCGAATTCTTGGATTTCTCGTACCAGGTTGAGTCAGAAGCAATTGCTTTTGAACTTTTATCTGCCTTGATCTGCTTAAATCTGCCTGGTGAATCTAGTCCCATAGCAGTTCCATGTGCTGCATCCAGTGAATCTGTAGTGACTGAAGGATTTTTTAGACCCTTCATGTATTCGCATCGTACGTTTTTGTTGGAATATCTGGTCAAGGGATAGTTTATGTATGGCAAAAGTTCAGGATTATCGCAAAGATCATCGATGTCTTCCTCAAATTGTATAGGATAATCCATCGAATCCTCTCTGTAGCGGGCCACAATCTGACCACCGGGAGCTCTAACTGAGACGAACGCATGCTCTCCCCGCATTAAGCGTGCCTTCGCCATTCCAAATAATCTTGTGTTCTCAGGTCGTTGATATAAACCTTTTGATCTTTCTTAAACCTTGAATCCAGTTGCTTGGGATTTAGTTTATCCAGACGATTCTTGGAACGAATTATGGCGAATCTGATATCACTGTTCGAGAACTTAACAACAATCTTGCGTGTGTCATCTTGCCTTGGTGCGAGCCGATGTATAGCCAACACATGACCAGGATCCAAAGCAACGTTAAGGAATTGGCATATACCCGCCAATAGTTCCCTTAGATTTTCATCCGCAAAAAATGGTAGTCCATCGATAATAAGATTTGAGTTGTAGCTCCTTTGCACTCCACTGTTAAGTTTAGACAAAGCCTGCCTCAAAACTGTCTCACCAATTCCAGATGAGGACGAGCTGGCCCCAGCTTCGATCAAAGATTGGACCATACTCTCAAGAGCTCCTATTCTAGAGCTTTGATCATTGTTTTCCTCAATGAGTTTCTGGTTGAGAGCTTCGAGTTGTGTGACCCTTGTTGAGACCACCCTGAATTCTTCATCCGTCAAATGAAAATTATCTACAGCCTGTTTGAGTGTAATGACTGTTTGCTCAAGCGTTCCATGAGCCTTGGACAATTCTCCTATTTTGCCATCAGTCACGTCAAAACGAGCGTTGATGTTCTTTGTTTGGATTTCTCCCAGCGTCTCCAGTTTCTGGGTCTGTTTGTTAATCATAGTCATGAAGGAACTCTCGGTAAGATACTTGGATCTAGAATCTTCAGATCCAGACTTAGAACCTTCTGCAGAAGACGACCCGGAATGTGAAGTCATGGTAAATGATTGTATGGTGCTCAAGGAAGACAAAATATTCGAAGCCGAAACCGATCTTACCGAACTCCCTTGCTGCAGAACTGGAACACCAGAAAAATGTCCAGACTTGGTTGGCGATCTTTTCACTGAGCCCCTACCAAGCAGTGGACTTTGACCGTCAGCAGTCAGGTGGCCAGCGTTTCTCGGATCCTTAGCCTCAAGATCAATCCTAGCATTCCGTAGTTCCTCTACATTCAGTTCCGTGCTCAACTGTGGACAGTCGCTTTTATTCTGTTTTTTGTAGTGTTCATCCGAGGATTTGTCAACCGGCACAGGCAATCTTCCCCCCTTGGGATTGTTCTCCTGGCTGATCAGAAATGGATTACTCGTCATAGATATCCCTGTTCCCGATCTTTTCACCTGGACTCTCAGTAGTCCTGTTGTTAATTTCCTATCTAGGCAGTAACAACCTGACAATCCACCAAATTTTAGAAAAAAAACCCAAGCCAAATGAACTCCCCGCGCAATCAAACCCGAGAGGACATATCCCAAGTGTGAAAGCAGTCGTGCGCAGCTACTCTCAGATAATCTAAATTTCAACGACAAAGAATACCCACACTGTGACTCCTTTTCACCTTTATACCATTTGTATCCGGCTCCGTAGATCCGTGCTGTCTCACTCTCTATAAAAGTTTCCAGACATGCAGACCTTTCCGCGATAAGGCTTTTTGCGTAGCGATAGGAACTCGCATACCATGTACTCCACTTGTTGTTGACACTAATAAAAAAGACATGAAAAGAACCAAATCCACGATAAAACAACAGCAAAGAGACACCAGTAATGCAAAAGGCCGCGAAAGCCAGCTCGCAAACATCAAGCAGGACCCGCCACAATGCACAGACCCGGCGCCAATATGCCGTAGTGGGTCCGTTGTCGTGCGTCAACACCGTTGACATTGACCAAAAAATGTGATGGTGCCCTTGCTTATGTATACTGAATATCTCCAGTTCCCCCAAGAGCCGGACAATATTTCGAGAGACTAACTCCTTCCATGCATCTAATCGACCAACAACTGTTGATCGTTCACGATAGAAAGCCGTAGTTTCTAACGATGGCCCGTCAGCGCATAGTGCCATCCAAACTGGCGATTGAGGAACCAATTTAATACCATAAACCTGACTTACAGTCTCAGAAAAGCTCCACTGCGAGTCGATTTCTCTCACAAAACCCGAAATAATATGTAAACCAACTCGGCAATGTCTAAGTTGGAACGAGCCAATTACTGAATCATCGGTAATTAATGGCTCGTACGACCAGTTCCAGACAGCGGCACTAGTTCCTTTGGCCAAGCTCAGGTTCTTGAAAGAGGCGCTATCAGATTTGTACGCCACGACAACCCCTGAGTCCGCATAAAATTTGGTCACAGAGATCCAGAAAAATACCACGAGAAAGAATAATAAACCAACCTTGTTGTGTCCTGACAAATACCTAGTTAGCCATTTTCTCGCTCCGTCGCCAAGATTTCTCTGTGGGCGATACATTCTAGAACGATCAAATATCGATAGTTTCAACGCCTGCGCATAGGAGAGAAGACTAGTAATTGTGAAGCATCGAGCGTAACCCAACAAGGAGGCTATCGCTCTTCCTATATACTCTCGGCCCCCCAAATATTTGGAAAACTCCAAATATAACTGAAAAGACAAATATTTATTCCTGTTTGTTTGAATAATTAATAAGCCCAAACGCTCCGATACCCAGAAAAACAAAACCGAGTTTGCCGAGATCCCCCGTCGTGACCCAAACCATGCGCCTATTCCAAATCGAGCCTCCCCTGTACGGACAAGACAGCTGTCTAAGGAAGCTGTCACTCTTCCTATATACTCTCGAACCCTTGTTAAATCGAAAAACCCAAGATATAACCGAAAATAAAAATGTTTAATCCTACTTGTTTGAATAATTAATAAACTGAGACGTTCCGATGCCCAGAAAAACAAAACCGAGACTGCTGAGATCGTTTGTCGTGACTCAAACCACGCTCCTGGTTCAAATCGAGCTGCCCCTGTACGGACAAGACAGCTGTCTGTTCGCTGGGGCCACAAACAAAAGCCGAAAAGGGCCCCAAATTTCAAGAATAAATAAAAACTCCAAGAGTATATCATATACCACTCGTAATAAAGATAAATTGACCCAACCAATACTACCAAATGATATAGATTAGTCCAAATCTGTTGCGCCGATATTCCTCTTAATAGGCCTTGCCCAATCGAGGAGCCATAGACCAAAAGTCCTTGTTTTGTCTTATTAATAAAAACTCCAGAAAATTCCAAACCTTGATTTGTATTATCCCGAATGTATTTCCCATCAAAGTATTGCACCAATAAAGCTATAAACTCACATGCCTTACTATTGACAATTTTTACCGATGTCCAACGAATTAGGCCTTGCCTAGCAAGAATGCCGTGGACCCAATACTCACATTTTTTCTTGTCAATAAAATCGCCAAAATATTCCAATTTTTCGATCAAAAACCTTACTGACCTTTTAACAAACCATATTTGTTGAAATTTACACAAAAATATACCGATGTTTAGAGTGTTTTCGAAGTTTTCGCTTCGATTTTGAGGAGCCGAAACGAAGCACGTCCATCACGTTGAACGATGACGTCACTCAGACTCAGACCTTTCTGCAGGGATATTGCCTAGAAAAGCACTTTTTTGTACCTTTCTGCAGGGATATTGCCTAAAAAAGCACTTT
>JAUJYS010006341.1:0-10393 GCA_033995665.1 Melogona broelemanni | reverse complement strand
GGCAAAAACTTGCCACCGTCTATTTTTGGTATTTCTAAAATTCTGGATTTCTAAAAGGAATTTTAAACTTACTCGAAAATAACGAAGTAAATGATATTCGAATTTCAGTGAAAAGACATACTTGAAAATATGGTGTCAACCCTTTATTCATTCTCTCCCGCATGAACCGTTTTTAAACTTTGTTCTCTTTTATTCGTTCTTGTTTATTTCAAGCAAAAGCTTTATTATGCCGCTTGAGATTTAATCAAATTTCATATTTAATCTTGCCAGTTCTACGCATAATCTTATGTATTAAATATTAGGGAATAAATGTAAAAAAAAAAAAAGAAGAAAAAAAGAAACAGACGAATTGATGAAATTAACGAAAATTTTACCAAATATATTTTGCTGCAACTTGTAAATGTCCAATTCTAGAATTTTTTAAAGTTTCTTCGTCGAATTAAAATAAAAAGTCTTCCTGGTGTGCGTCTATTCAGTATATTTCTGAATGTAGCTTGCCACTATTATATTGTAGCTCGTACTTAAACGGCTAAAGCGGACGTGAACTTTATTCGCGTGAGCTCGCGTGAAAGCTCTGTGGGAAACTTTTGTAATTCGTGCAATCAATTAGTTGGGAATTGTTTTTAAAATTGCTCTGGAAACCGGTAACTTTTGCCGTGGGATTTACATATTTCGTGGATTAGTCCGTATTATCGCATTTATTTCTTCGGTCCATTTATTATCAGCCCCCATACCTCCATCCCTACCACCCCTCTAATCAAGTGTAGGCGAGTTGCACGCCATCCTGCACTATTTACCAGAAGGTGCGTTAAAATGTTCCACAACCCCTTTCCACCAATAATGAATTTCATATTTATTTACCTACAAATAAATGATAGCAATGACTGAATTGGTATTGCGAACTATTCGACTGAAACACTCTTACCCAACGTCTTGGAGCAAATATAAATATGATAAATATAAATTTTATCTTAATTTACTCGTAACGATTTCTGGATTCCCAACGTTTCGTCATCGGGGAGCTTCTGCTGATGCTTTTGCACCTTAGAAAAATATTTTATTTAGCTTGACATGGACATTGATTGTATTCCATTGTATTGAGGTCCTTTTTAACCAACTTTCACACGTCCTAGATAGTTGGATTTTTTGTGCGCAGCTCATTTATTATCGTCTATTAAATTTTTTAATATTTTGGAAAAAAAATTAATTTTTTTTTTCTCAAAACATCTCGGAGAACAAATGTATGTTCATATTCTACGGTATTCTGTATTCGAAAAACGAAGTTTTTTACATTTACTTGTTTGTTATTTAGCTAGGGGTGTAGGCCAAGGATGGTTTGTGTACCAACCTTGGGTGTAGGCGGTTTGGTTACGTGGACACATCCTAGAATTACGTAAAACCTGAAAGCGCTTTAGTTTCGTACTTTGAACATTTAGCATGTCGCCCAATCAAAGTTGGCAAATTGGTGAATGCGCTGGACTTTACAGGTTTGCTCGTATTGTAATTACGAGTATATATTTGAAAAAAATATATAATTTAGGACAATCCTGCAAGAGAAATATGTTTTTACATTGTGCACCAGGCTTTGTTACTCACACGAAGTTAAGCATACTTTTTGTGCGTGCTTGCGTTAAAAACGGGGGTGGAAGACGAAAGGAATGTGGGGGCGGGTGCCGTGGAAGACCCGATCAAACCATGTCAAGGCAATCAGACGGTGCATCAAAGCAGAGAGGTGGAGGAGCGGTCGATTGCACCGCTAATGTCTCCATAATTGCCGCTGATTTGCGGGATCTGAAAATCGGGGCGATCCGGCGATATTCTACGAATGTTCGCCGACGAATTTCGAACCACATTTGTTACTAATTGTTGGCGGAGATGCCAGTGATACACTTTTGGCCTACAGTGCCAGCTGATTTGGGAAACACCAAAATATTTTTCAAAAACCTAATGCCATTTTTTTCTGCGTTTAATTTGGCCTTGTGACGCTGAAATGCGATATGAAATAATTGTGCCTGTATGTGCCGACACATTATAACTTTTATCAGAGGATAAAGCTAAAGCTATGGAGCGTTTACATGACCGCAATTAGTATTTAGCTGTTTTGCTTTTAACGTTGCCGTCGCTAAAGAATAATTGCGGTTATGATCACGTGGACGCTCCATAGCATCATATTTTACCTCTCGATTATTAGTGTACAACTTATATCAATATCCTGGGGTGGGTGTTTTTATGTGCCATATTGGCTGCTTGATTTATATGACGGCACCAACTTATGTAACAATTGTCAAAAGTCTGGGGAAATCCTGATTTAAACAAAAAAAATACATATGGTGATTTTTTTTTGTTCACGGGTACTTGTATAAAACATTCGGGCTACGCGTCTTATTTACTTACATCTATCTTATACTTAAAATTAAAAAATAATAATAATAATCCGCGCTGCCCTCGCTGTTTTTATACTACAGTGTGCTACTTCTAATTTTTTTTGTCGGGGCAAAAATATCTGGATATTACAATAACGACAGCCTTGTGCTGACATTTGTATTATGGCTAGGGAATGTCAGGGAAAATTTAAATTTTTGGCATGGAGTTCTTAGCACAACATTCACCCGCAACGGATTACAGCGGTTCCAAGTGCAACATGCCTTAGCCTTGAAACGACTGATTTTGATTTTGTGATTAGAATTCGCAAAATCGAATCAGCCATTTCAAGTTTGCCTCACACTCGACTCGGCGTGCGTTTGAACCTTTTTATTTATGCATTCGCCTGTCAAGCATTGACATGATGAACGCCACCTCATATCGACGCGCAGAGCGGATACACTCCACCATCAAACGTTCGCTCTTATCGACGAACCGCAGAACCCGTTAAACACACACAAGAAAGGCGGCCCGCAAAAAATGAGTTTGCTGGTGAAAAATCGACCGACAGATAGATCACGAGCCTATTACAGGTTTCTTGGTTGCTGACGAAAAGTGTCGTTTCGCGTCGTTGCGTTCAACCTCTCTGATGAAGGAGAGGGAGAGCGCAGTTCAATTATTTCTGCGCCGTAGAAATCTCCCCGTTTCTCGGCAACGTACCCACGACCCACGCCGACGGAGTACGCGTGTATATACAGTCAGAGGCACCGGCGTAACGGGTCACCAATCTTGCACAATTTGAAGATGACGATGAATGCGTCTGCAGAATGTGTTTGCGATTTGGGGTGGCGATTTTTGCGATTGCTGCCGCTTTTGTACTAGGAACTCGATCACAAATGTGTGTAGGCTTCTCTCTGTCTATGGGGCCGTGTGCGAAGGCGACCGTATCGGTATGAAATCCTCCTCAGTCGCGAATCTAATTCAATCCAAATAATTAATAGTGGGTAGGACGTCTACAAAACAAAACGAGAGGGACTGGGTCCGATGCAGCGAAACCCTGACCAAAACCCTGGTCGTCTCTTTCCCGGCGCTGCACCGGACCCAGTCCCTCTAATTCAATTTAGCTTCAATTTCCTCGAAATTTTTCTCTTGGGTTTCTAGAGATTGAAAGCTGTTGATTACAATTGAAAAATGTACCGGCAAGCTACCCCGGATGGGGCTTATAATGGAGGTCAGATGTTAGTTGAGTTATATTTTTAATTTTTTCTTGCATACTATGGGCTTCTTATATTTTCTCGGTCGGGAATTGAACCCGCGATTCGGGCATAATAGGCATCTACAATCAACAAGATCAAAACATCAAGAAGTTACAAAAATAATATTGTGATTATTTATAGTTTACTTAATGTTTCTTAATTTTAAGGTTTAATTTTGTTTTGTTCGGTCCTATTGTTTGAACGACCGAATTGTGGTTCGACGTTGTGACCTCGAATTTTAAATTTATTTTAATCTCTAGTGAACTAGATACAAAGTTTTGTGTTGCTATACTCTCTGTGGTAAGCAGTGCGATACGCCGGGAATCGAATACCGGACTGCCGTACCACATTCTGTATGTATCAGTCTAGCGACCTGGCAACCAAATATCCTATTTTGAAATTGTCGACATGGTATTGCGGTCTCGATTGAATATGCACACGTGTTCGGAGGGTCTAGGGAGGAAATGCATTTTAAAAGCCGTTCAATACGGAGTGCAATTGCAGCGCCGGGAATAATAACAAACGAAAGCTTGATGATGGGGGTGCCATTGACTAAATTCGCTCAAGTCGCTTCTACCCAAACGGTCTTTTTTCTATTTCACTCTCGCGTCTCCGCTGAGAATTAACAGACGCAGGCAGTTTGACTAACGAATGCGCGAATTCATTTCAGGTAAATCACTGGCCGTATCTTTTTTTGCGAATAGCCAAACAATCAGCTTATTTTTTTTTTAAATATTTTGTTTGAAATAAATTCGATTTTTATCAGCCACTTATTTTTTTTTTACTGTCGTTGCTACGATCGTTGAACTTAACTGAGATTAAAATGTAGAAAGTTTAAAGACACTATCGACACAACGATAGGGTCTGCTCGGTGCGCACCGACTTACCTGAACTGAGATTATGGAGGAAATTGAAATGTTGTAGTGGAAAGATGCTATTGTAATCACCTGTAAAAAATCAGGCATGTTGAATAAAGATTACATCCATTAAAAAAAATGTGGGACATCACTTTTGGAGTGGCATAATGTGAGATGTTGTTCGTAGGCACGCAAGTTATTGATTAATTTTGCATTGTGTTTGCAATTGTAATAAATTGCGTCTGCCATTTTCATTGCAAATTCTACTGATTCATTTTTTGTTTAAAAATCCAAACTAGCATCTGAAGAAAACGTCGCTGATTTTATGAATCAATTGATGTTTGTCTTTTATAAAATGAAGGAAAAAAAATTGTATAACTAGCATTAATTTTTTTATGTTCCGGTTTAGAAAATACTGTGAAGATTTGCTTATACGTATGACCCTGGCTTCGATCAGTCAGTAGCGGGTCAGTTGGGGGCGATCCTCAACAAAGTAGCCCATCGGGTCAACTCCACCCACACACCCATTTATATCATAGTTGGTTGCGCAATTGCATCGGACCCGCCCCATATATAGTCATGCGCCTTGTCTCTCCCCCAAAAGTATGTCACAGATCCAACCTACCAACCACCACAATTTTTTATTTCGTCTCTTTTTTTTTTTCGCGTTATTTTCTGTTTTTTTCCCCTTTTTTCAGGTGAAAACTATATTTTAGCGAACTCACAAAGAGCAGCATTTATATTAGGTTTTGTTGCATTAGCTACGGTAGCTACAGAATAGGATTTGCATGAAGCGATGTTCGCTGGACGCGGCTCACTTCACGCCGAACCACACTCGTGTTATACATTTTTCTTGTATTTATGAGTATATATCATTGAGGTGTTATTTGGCAAAATGGATTTGACAAATGATGGGCGCATAAGAGAAAGGTGATCTGTAAAATTCCAATTTTCAGAAGTTAGGTGGTGCGTGTTAGCTAAGTTCCCACGCGGACTCGACATTTTCAGCCGGACATTCTTCCTTTTTTTCCCATTATTAAATCTACTTGTTTCTGACGTGCAGTGGACCAATGCCCAAGCCCGAGGACAATTGGCTTGTCAGTATTTTTTTTTAAATCACCGTAGTGCTAATCACTACAGGATTACCTCACCCTCGTGTCTCTATGGAGATATGTGAGGGGCAGGGAAGGGAATTGGCAGATGGTAATGGTATAGCCAGTCTGCATGATCCACCCCTAAGCTCTGGACTCCCTTATGGAAGCTCAGGGGTGACGCCAGTACCCCAGGCTAACGAATAAACACGAGCCTGCGCCGGGAATCGAACCCGGGATCGTTCGCACCGTAGTCGGAGGCATTACCGACTGGACTAAACGGCCGACAATTAATTTCGAATTTCCTTATGTAATCCCTGGAGCACCAGCTTTGGCCCAAAACCTTGCACTGCAATCATAGACCTCATAGCTGGGTATACAGTACATTTGTTGCCAAGTCTTTTCAAAGCATAAAAAATATTTTTTACTGACTCGTAAATGTTACCATTAAAAAGGTAATGTGATAAAATACTAAGTAAGACATGCAATTAAAAAATATAAAATTTCTCTTGTAACGGATACAAAACCGTTTTCGTAATTCACCGTTGCAATTTGCCCCGCTAAATAAAAAAAAAAAAAAAATTGGAACATGTAAGAAGCACGTTGCTGTGTACAGGGGTTTATCAAATTAATTCAAATGTGACGCATGAATGTATTCGCCATAAAGTAATCGTCGTCGCGTTATTATGTTTTACCTGAATTAGCAGTTGTGGGATTACCATTGCACGGTGACCGATGCTTCAAAATACAATGTTTGGACAAAATAATGGAATCAACTCTCTATGAGGTGCACAAACAAATCTGTTTTCATTATTTTGTCCAACCCCTTTATGTGCGTTTACTCATGCTCATATGTGCGACTTGTGCGCTCGTAACATCGTGTGCAAGCGATGCTTTATTAAACCAAATAATTTCATTGCGTGCTATGCTGAAGTATGGAATTTGACTTTTCCTGCCTGTTCTTTAGATACCACAGATTTATGAATTTAATACTTTTTTTTTTTTTTTTTTTTTTTTTTTAATTCACCGTTTCGAAAGGTTCAGAAACAGGCCTCATAAACATATTTTTATAACATACATCTAAAGTGTGATTGCGGTACACCTGTAAAAATATATCTTTTGTCGAAATTAGTTATAATGATTTTTATAGGCTCCAAAAATATTTTATTTTGTGCTTACTTCTTAAAAAATTACTGTTTCGTTTTCAAGCTAGCCTGACTAATATTGGTTTTGTGCATTTAAAAATATACGAGTACAACATTCGATTATCCTGTGTTAATCTCTTGTGGTGTAATTGTCATCAGTCGTGCAAGTATTCTTTTAAATAATTTTTTACTAATTTGTGCGGTTTTTTTCTTCCATTTTTAGACTAGAGCCCGAAAACCTAGGGATGTATCTAAAACCACAATGGCTGGACCACCCAACATCCATCCCTTCCAGCTGATCCTGCAGGAACATGCCCGATTCATGATGGCCATAAAAGTACGTATTTTCTGATTTAGTGGTTAGAATGGTTGCTTTCAGTACCCGTGATCGCGAGTTCAATTCCCGACTGAGACCATTGGGTTGTTTTTTTTTGGGCGAGAGAAATTCCCCAAGCGGAATTGGAAATAACGCCACTTAACCCTTGACTATGAGTTGAGGTTCACGTATATACCTACCAATGCTGAACACCTTGGCTAGGTCAAATCGATAGGTATCCCCGTGAGGGAAAAGGGCTTTGAGGCGAGTACGATGATAGGCTTCCTCAATTGCCAACAGTTCTAGCGCATGACAGGTGAGTCCAGGAGCTACAGCAATTAATTAAAAAGAAATCAATGTGTCGTAGCGATCGTAGGTCGTCGTGCAGGATTGCATCTGTTTTTATTGAGAATTAAATCGTGTTTGGTCACTGCGTGCTGCGGAACGTGATGAAGACAAGCGTGGTTTCGTGATTAATGCGGTTTCTAAATTTTGATTTGTTTTCTGAAGATAGCCAGTTTATGTTACACGCTCAACTCGTTCAATATGTCTATTCGCGTTAAACGACCAGTTTTTTTGTTCTTCGATTTTTTTTTTATTATTTATTTGCTCAACCTTTTACAACAACAACAATCAACAATTAGATGAAATTCTACTTGACCATGTACTAAACGACCGGTTTTTTTTGTATTTTATTTTTCTTAATTTGATCAACCTTGGTTACGATGAGAAATGGATGAAATTATACTTGACCATATATCCTAATCCACTTTAATGGCTTGATGCAGTCACGCAATCACGATCCTATTTTTCATTTTTAAATAAATTACGTGATGTGTTTTAATAGTCTTCCTGTAGGTAGGTCAACGTCTTTTAAATCTAAAAAAGGCGGTAGGAAAAAGGAAGACTGAAAAAACACCAAATTTATGCTTGTTAAACTTGTTAAAATATGTACCACGTGATTGTCTTATCAACGTCATTTTAGATGTACTGTTTGCATAGACTATTCACATGACTATTTACATGTGCTATGTTATTAAATTTCAAATTATTTTTATTTTTCGTCTTTCTATGTATTTTCAATTACTATTATCTATGCATGTGCTATGTTATTAAATTTCAAATTATTTTTATTTTTCGTCTTTCTATGTATTTCCAATTACTATAATCTAATGTAGTTTTAATTTTCTCTGTATTTTCGTATTTTCCACTCTCTGTCGCAGGACTTGCAGAGCCAGGTGCAAGCCCTGCAGGAATTTCGCTCCCGGGTGTGCCTGGCCTTCCCCCACCTGGACACGGGTCCCCTACCGTCGCATCCCACCGGCCCGCCTATCACAACCACCACCAAGATGACCAGGTCGGCCGCCGTCCACCACCACCCAGGTTCCACCCCAGGCGTCGTCATCTCGCCCAAGAAGTCCTCCACCACCGCCTCTACTAAGACCGGCGCCCGCGTCTTACCCAGCGTCCATCAGGCGGCGTCCCCGGCCACCGGCGTCGTCCGTCACGTGACCGCTAAGTCCCACCAGACAACCTTCGGCCACGACCGAGAGGTGGCCGGACCCAAGGGATCGCCCGGATCCAGGGGACGCAGCGGGCACCACCACAACCAGGTGGCCGAACCGGCGTGGAGCAGCAACAAGAAGTTCATCGTGGTGGCGCAGGGTAAGAACTGGCTGCGGATCCGGCCCTGCGCCGACAAGCCGGATTCTGAGTCTGAGGACTCGGACGACGAGCATAACTCCACCTCGGACAGCCTGCACTCCATGGCGGCCGAACGGGACAAGCGGAAGGGGCGGGCCGGCACGGTGGTCACCACCACCACCACCACCGCCGGAAGGATCACCAAGGCGGAAGGCGGCGTGGTTGGTATGCGGCAGGACAGCGGGTTCAGCACCGACGGCAAGGAGCGACTAAAGGGTGACCACGAGGCCCATTCCTCCACCTCCTCGGACGTAAGATGGTCGTCGTCATCCAAGGTGGGATCGTCTACCGCCGCCGAGGACGAACTGATGGCCTTACTGGACGCCATCGGGCAGAAGAGTCTGGTGCTGCGGCGGCAGGCGGATAAATTATCGGAGGCTCCGGTTGTGAACACCGAGTCTAGTGGTGCTACGAGAGGTGGTGGCGGCGGCGGTCTCACCCTCAGCGATATCGGACTGAAGCCGGACGACGTGCTGGCCGAGATGGAACGGTTGCGTTTGGAGAAGGAGCAGATTTTGGAGCGGCTGGTGTCGGTGGAGAGCGAGAAGGAGCTGTACCGCGGCGAGATGGTTCAGCTGCGGGACGTGCTGCTGGAGACGGAGACCGTGCGGCGGGCGTTGGAAGAACGGCTGGAGGTGGTGTTTACCGAACGGGAGCGACTGGGCAGCCGGATCCACCGGTTGCATTCGCAGTTCGCGCGCGGTAAAGGAGAGAGTGGTGGCGGTGGTGGTGAGCAGCGGGCCCTCGCTCGGTACGCCGATCGACCGGCCGGCGCTGCCCGCCCGGCCGCCGGCGAACCGACTCCGGTGACTACCCCCACCTCGGCCCAGATCGTGTTCAATGGATCCAGCAGCCTGCCCGATCGGCTGGGCCGCTCGTCGAAGTTAAAGGTGCGCATGGACAAGGCCAAGATCTCGGCTATCTTACGCGAGACGCGCTCGCTGGAGCTGCAACGCCAGCTACTGGTGGCCGTGCTGCGCAACGAGGTGCTTAAAACGCAACTGGAACATAACCTGAGCGAGTGGCAGGAACGGACGTTGTCGTGGCAGCGGAGCGAGCAGGCGTTGGTGGAGGAGGCGGACGCGCTGCGGCAGAGCAACTGCGAGCTGCGGGTGAAGCTGCAGCACACGGAAACCGATCTGAAGCTGGAGCGGTCCAAACGGCAGGTGTTGGAGCGGGCGTTGCAGGCGGCTTACAAGGATTTGACCACCAATAACAGTAGCAGCGCCGCTTCATCGTCTGGTGGCGGGGGCGGTCGGGATTCAACGGCACCGGCGGTCGCCAGCGAGCATGTGCGGCAGCTGGCGATCGATGCTTTTCCAGTTCACCACCAGAGTGCGCTGAATAACGCCAATGGCGTGGATAAGGTGTGTTCTTGTGGTTGCTTCTTGCGGTGGTGGCTTAATGTTAGTTGTTCAAAGTTGTTTGTTATTTGCTAATGGTAAAAAAATCGGCAACTTAAATGCTCAGGTATAAAAATATTTTTTAGTTCTCTTTTGCAGCTACAGAGTTACATGAGATTTGCGCCCTCCACAATTAAATTTTTAATTCAGCTATTTTGCAATGGGGAAGTCTCTTCAAAATTTTTTTTTTAAAATTATTGTTTGTTATGTTTTAAAATGAATACAGTTTTTTTTTTTAATTTTTTACGAAAGTATTTCAT
>JAUJYS010006340.1:0-10393 GCA_033995665.1 Melogona broelemanni | reverse complement strand
TTCACGTGGTCTCGTGATTAACATTTTAATATTTTTGATCTTCACTTCGACGAACTCTCATCCTATCGTCGTAGATTTACTTCTACTACGATACTCTATTTATCAATACAGAGGTAGTTTGCCATTGCTTTCCCCCGAGCAGTATCACGAGCCAATACAACGATTGGCTGCACTGAAAATCTAAAACAGATCCGCTGGTTGGCTAGAGAGTACGCTTACCTCTCGACCAGATCGGATAAAAATATTTATTCGAAATTAAAAATGGAAAATATTTTAAGATTAAGAAAATTCAGCAGAATAATAAAATATACTGTACTAAATGCATTTTCAATTCCATTATTTATTATGCATTTTTAAGACATATTTTTGGAATTTTTACATAAATTGGGTTGATTTAGCTATTTGTCAGTTTAGAAAATGCTCGGATAATGTTCACATTTTTTTTTAATGTTTTTATTTATTAGTAGAATCTCAGAATCGATTGTTTGCAGTAGATACAATTAAAGTACGTCAAAGCGAATGGATTGTGATTGACTATTCGTGAGAAAAAAATGAGGTTGAAATATTTTTTTTTTAATTTACCAAGAAAACGAATTTCTCCAGCATTCGAAGTAGAGCTATCGCGTTGTTTAATCTCGGTTCCCAATCTCCAGACTACGTTCATCGACATTATGGTCTCGTCGATACAGTAGGTTTTAAGGCTTTTAATGGGTTTTTCGGGCTGGCTGGAAGTATTTAAACACGTCGAGCCGGTTTAATTAACAAACGCGCATTTTGCCTACACACGCGATAGTTATCACTGGCGTGTTGGCCGACGCCAATTAAAGCTAATGTAAATTCCGTTTCTCCGCACTTTATATTCGGAGAACGCGATGGCTGGTTTTACAGATAGAGAAGCTAATGGATCGACTAGAAAGATAAAAGTGGCGAACTAAAACACAGGAGAAAAAATATTGGAGACTGAAACGCCGACGGAATTAAATACTGATCCTTGATTGGTGAGACTGGTACATTTTTTTTAAACGTCTACCAACCCAATAAAACATATGTTGATTTAACGTATCAATTTTTTTAACGTGACTCAAAACTGAAATAAATTCGATGAATTGGGCCCAACACATTTTATAATGATAATGTTTTGGCTATTTTTTTTTTAATTATCACTGTATTGAATATCACTACAGGAGCTTCTGTACCTTTCGTATCGCTATGACAATATGTGATTGTTTTGAAACATGTAAGTAGAGAGTCCAGAGCTTAAGGGTGGATCCTTCAGCCTGGCTATTCCAGCTGCCAATTCCCTTTCCTTCCCTGACCCTCACATATCTCCATAGAAACACGAGGGTGCAGTAATCCTTTAGTGCACTAAGCACTACGGTGATTTATAATAAATAAAAAAGTGTCCGCAAGTAACATTGACTCCGTTTAAAAATTCGATACAGTACGGTACGAGACAGTACAGTTCGATACAGTACGGTGTATACACCGTCAACAGTAGTGGTGAAAGCAGTTGAGAAATTTCAGCGGTTATGAATAATTTGGCGAATTTCCACCCCTGCTCATGGTTGAGCAATATATAAATTTCTTCCCAAGGACATGGGAGACGTGCCTAATATTTTGAATGGTCCAGCGAAAATACATATGTCAGAAAATAGGATTCAAATTGCACATATAATAATTTTTCGCAACTAAAATAAAATAAACGCATTAGTCATCGTAATCTAGACCAGGTGTCCCATTAATCTATCTCAGACCGGTCGCTGCATAAAAATCAAAACGGTTGTTTGCCCAACACCAACAGCAGCAATAAAACACAATTAATTTGATGACACCACCATATCCCTCCTCCATCGAGGACGAGAGTGGGGATATAAAATTTGTCAACCGCCGTTGACATGACGTCACTATCAGCGACAACTCAATTTCAATAGACGCGGGGACCAAAATCACCATGTACACGTCCGCCATTGGACGAAGGAAAGAGCCGCGCTTACCAGAGTGAGTGAGTGAGAGAGTGATAGAGAAAGACGTAAAAAGCTTTCAATATTTTTACAGCGCGTATAATTCATATATTTGCATAATAAAGGGCGAAACCCTTAAGTGGCCTTTTTTTTCTATTGAGCATGTGGCGTCAAATTTACGACGTCGGCCTTGCACAGTGTTGACACCGTTGTTGCGTCGCCCCCCCCCATATATGGCCTACATGTTCGCGTAGGCCTGCGTACGCTGCACATTGTTGCGTCTTCATTATTACATTTATTATTATTATTATTAGTACCGTACATGGGCCTACCTATCTGACGCTCGCCTCGTGAGACTCAAGTCCGCACGCATACAGCTGACTTTGCCAGCCCCTCAAACTATTCAAAGATCCAACAATTAAAACTACTCTGTTTTGAAAACGCCCCCCAAAATAATTTTGTAGCAATGTTTACGAATTTATTTAATTTTACGACGCACAGATGCGAGCTTAGATAATTCGGCGAGTTTCCCCGCAATGCAGTGATATTAGTGATTGCCTGCTTTCAGGAGCAGCGTTGATTAACATGCCTTAAGTTTTTTTTAATGATAAAATCATTCATGTCAAAAAATGTAAAAACCTAACACTTATATGAAGAATATAGGTTACTATTTTTTTAATGTTCGAGCGGTGACGTAAGGTAGGGTTTATTTCGTTCACATTACGACATTGTATATTTCGTGAAGATCTATTCTATTTTTATGCTTTATGCTTAGATCTTCGCCAGCTCTAGTTCGTCGATTGCATCCAGCCCTGTCCTGGATCTCTCATTATCTATTTATCATTCATGTCACAATTGCATCCTTCAAGACCTCATTGGTTACTTTAAAATGCCAGTAAAAAGTGGCAGATTCATCATACTCGTAGAAATCTGTATGATTATAATGGAATTTATTTATTATTTCATTTTACTCAAGTTCAAGTCCTGATATTTTTTATCTTATAAATTCAATGAGGTAATGATTCATTCCAAGCTCTACAACACAAATTCTAATGTTGGGGTAGATAATTCACATTTTTAATATTTTTTCACGAAGAGAAACTGGCATTTTATAAGCTCGTTATCTTTTTTTTACAACGATTTTGATTGCTGGTCTTATGAGTAAATGTAAGTGATTCTTATCGCACAATTCTTTAAAAAAAAATCATCCAAACAAATCTCCCTGAACATTTCCCGCAATACGTTAACGACCGACGAAGCACATAAATGAATTTGAAAATGCTTACTGTGTTGGAGGGGGGGGGCGCTAGACTATTGAAAAGTCACGCTTTCTACAGATCAACACCAGCTCATGAGGGTTGAGATTGATTAGGAGGGTTATCGGAAGCCACGTCAGTGCCTTGGAAAGTATATAATGGGGATGTGGTGGCTATTTGCAATACAATGCTGGATATATCGATGGTATCGATTAGAAAATCAAGTAACTGTTAAAAATCAAAACTCAATTTTTCGCATTGGCGTACCAGCAATCGAAATAAGGTTTTTAAAGTGTTTTGTGACGAATAAGGTTTTTTATTATTGAAATTAACTAAAATAAATTTAGTAACGAGCGATTTTTAGAGATGGCAATCAAATTTTAAAGAAAACAACACCAAAATAAAATTTTGGGTTTTCTTCAAGAGAAAGAAAAATTTTACTAACCACAAATTGTACTTACATGTAAATGTACATGAACGTTTGTATGATTTTTCGTTTTCACGTATTTGCTTTTGAAGTGAAAATCGTTTCTTTTAACTTCAGCAGTTGTTAATAAATTTTCGATGCTCATTTGTCTGTCTCTTTTCCTCTCTCGTTTCACGTCACCACCACCACCACCACCGCCACCACTACCGTCACCAAAACGTTACCGTACTTCACCATCCGACGTCGTACCGTCACCACCGTCACGTGACCCCCCATGCTTCCCCCACCACCTCTGGCTATATTTGGGCACGTCCCCCCCTTACGGGATACCACTTAGTGGCGGCGGGCGGCGTGTCCGTCGACAAGGACGGCAAGAAGAAACACACGCGGCCCACCTTCTCCGGTCAGCAGATCTTCGCGCTGGAGAAGACCTTCGAGCAGACCAAGTACCTGGCGGGACCTGAACGAGCCAAGCTGGCCTACGCGTTGGGCATGTCCGAAAGTCAAGTCAAGGTAAGCATCGAAAGCCAAAAACACGTGCTCATGCAATTGTTTTTCACGACGCGTCCCAAAATGTTTCACTGTTGACACAGAACAATTGTACAAAGTAGTAGCTAAGCTTGATTTGTAAAAATACAGATTTTTAACACTGTGCGGGGTGGGCCTGTACTAAAATAATGGAGTCGTTTTTGTGCATTATTGCCTCGTATCACTAAGGTGTCCACCGTTACGATTTAATGCTTGTGGCGCCACGGTGGTATACAACAATTGATTGCTGACGGTCGCGCATCTGGTGAGCAACAGCTGAACCCAATTTTTTCGTTAACAGAAACGCGCCAAAAAGGAGCCATTTATCTTTTAGGTATTTTTCAAATTGGACTATTGTTTCTTCTCAGCTCATTGGATTTTTGATGTTTCAGTAGTTCAACTATTTATAAATAACAGATATATTTATAAATTTAATACCAACAATATTTATAAATATTATTGGTTTCTTTAAATATTAAGAATACTTGGGTACATTTATCTCCAATAAATTTCAAGACGCTTTGGATAAAAAATATACATGTACAGGGTGGTTCAGAAAAAAAGATCAAGTCACAAATGTCGTTATAGTTTCTATATTATATTGTACCGATTCGTTTGATTTTTTTTTTTACAAATACAGTACAAATAAACAAACTTCTTTGTATTTTTATTTTATTTTCGAAATGGCCTCCTTCGGCTTTCACAAATGCGCGAAGCCGCGGCGCCACTTACATCAATTACAATCCAATGAGAACATTAACAGCGTCAATAACATGTTGGTCAAGGTTAATTTTACGCGGTATATTAAGCATCTGCGGAAATTTATTGTTTTTGTTGGAGCGTATGTCAAATCTGCGCCCCGCTATTAATTTATATGCAAAATTAGACATTTTCTTTGAAATTTTCTAAAAAAAATCTGGGTGGTTAAAATAAATCTTTTTTTTTAAGCCGATAAATTTGGATCTGATAATCATCATCCTGGAAGCGAAAGGCAGAAAACTGCCCGCCGAGTTGTTCACATCATTTTTGGCGTTAAACACATTGTGGTGCGAGAAGTGAAGCGTGCAGTTTTCGGCCTTTTGGTTTCAGGATGATAATCAGCAGCTCCAAATTCGTCGAACTTTGATGAAAGGTTACTTCCAACCACCTTCTGTCTTCACATTGGATAAAATACAATATTATGTCGTCTTTCAAAGGAAATAAATCTTTTCCATACGTCAGGGCTCCATCACCTGACGTCATTTTTATTTACTTAATGGCTGTATTTGAACACGATGTCATCACAACGTCGGTGATGATGGTTTATGTTTACTTAGGAAGTTACTAGTTTTCGATATTGTTTGCCTGTGCCAGCAAAACCGTATTGGCGCAGGCCTCCGGATCGCTGACAACTGTGTACAAAAGACAATTTGTAAAATAAAATAAAATAACTTGTGACAAAACGAATTACAAAGAAGGCTAACCAACCAACAAAGCCGTTACAGGATATACAATGATTTCATGTGGATAAATGACGTTTCTTGGAAGGCCTGATTTTTGCTTTGTACCTGTTAGTTCAATTGCGATCAGGTTCAATCCCTGTTCTCAAAAAGGAATTTGAAGCCTTGCACGTATTTGTAAACATTAGATTAACATTTTTGAGTCACCACATGCAAGCAATCAAAAGTGCTTCCATTCATAGAAAATTCCTTTGGAAAGTGTTTCTGCACTCCAATTCTGTACGGCCGTTTAGTCCAGTCGGAAATTCTTCCGACTACGGTGCGGACGGTCCCTGGTTCCATTCCCATCTTCCCTTCTCTGCCCCTCACATATTTCCTTAGAGACACGAGAGTGCAGTAATCCTGTAATAATTAGCACTACGGTGATTAAAAAAAAAAAAAAAAATATTTCGATTCTCACCATCATGCTAAGCAAACATTTCATTTACCATCTAATTTCGAAATACAATTGTAATCGAAATACAATTGTTCTGAAATACCTTTTATTGTAAACTAACCGGAAATAATTGAGTTAACTGGTGATTAAACTGGCCACCGAATCAGAACAATTAGATAAAAGTAATAAGAACTAACATATACAATTAATCAGAATCAAATTTACCAGACTAAACAATCCTGCAAGAAATATTAACAGCATGACGAAGAAAGGCATTTTAATATTATAAAAAAATTGAGTTAACTTTTGGTCATTACTTTCTTCTTTTTATTATAGTGTTCGCCTACAGCGCCACCTACATTATGTTTTTTGTGGCCAGAAGCCTGCAGGGCATTGGATCGGCCTGCATCGCAGTTTCTGGTAAGCATGGATAAAAATCCTTATACATGTATGTGCAGCTTACTTATTGTTTATTCATTGTTGAAATTCCACCACTTTTAATTTTATGTAAAGGCAATCTTTCTATAATATGGCTATCATTATTAATTATAGGGCTAGGTTTGATTGCTGATCGCTACACGGACGACGCCACCCGAAGCAAAGTGATGGGCGCAGCCATGGGCGGTATTGCAATGGGAGTATTAGGTAAAAGTTACTTATTTAAATTATTATATTCTCCTCCCTCGTTTCCCAAACTGTGCTCCGCGGCCACTTTGGTAAATAAATTAAAAAATAAAACGGCATTGAAAGGTTGAAAATTTAAATAGAAACGACATTAACCAAATGTTGCAGAATTTATTACGTGGCTTTCGAGCTACGTCAGGAGTATGTGTGAGGTGGCGTTACTACTAGCCTTTTCTTTACACGTTTTTGTTAAAACTCGTTGGGTCAAAAAAATCCTGAAGGAGACCGCGCTGAATTACAATTTTCGGGCACTAAACGGCCTAAACATAGAAATATTTTATAAAAAAATTTCAAGTCAAAATTCTGTGGCAAGGTTCACGCTGGGTTAAACTCGTGGGATCCAAAATTCAATGAAGAAGACCGCGCCAAATTCTAATTTTCCAGCACTAGATAGCACACATATAGCACTAATTCTGGGCGACTTTTTAAGTCGATATTCCGTGGTGGTCGGGCCAGCGTAAACTTGGCCCAACCACATCTTTTTCGTTAATAACTTTTTTCAGAGACCGGCACAAATTCTAACTTTCGGGCACTAGACGGCACAAATATAGCACAAATTATTAGTAAATTTTCTGCTCAAAATAAAGGGTTGTTGGGCCAAGTTCACGGACATTAAGCCCCCCATGTATGAAATGAGGCTCCGCCATTAGAATTGATAGTCTATAGGGGCTCCGCCATTGAAATTGATTCTAAAAAGGGCTCCGCGAGCCAAAAAGTTTTGGAAACACTGTTCTCCTGTATTGCAAAACCATGATTAAACCCATTTCATTTTTCAAGGAAGGGATAACAAGTGTTAGCGTGTCTTTCTTGGTCTGGACCAAATCGGATTTAAAAGTCAATGGCTTGGTTAAATTGTTGGCATATCGCAATATGATGACTATGCCATTTACTAGCTATGTGGTACTAGGAAAATGCTCAAACATGTTGATTTGTTTAATTGAACTTGACTTGATAAATATCCAAAATGGATGAAGTCAGAACAATTTATTTTGCATGGATATCAAATTAACTTGTTTTTTAGGAAGTCTTATCTAAATTTCTTCAATTTAATTTAATTTAATGTTACTGTGTTAATTAAGAACCAAATAAAAAGAGGACAAACTAAGTTAGCCATTAGCATAATGCGAGAACATGTGATGTGCAAAATAATTTTACTTCTAAATTATAATTTGAGAAGCAATAGAAAAATCAATATTTTTTACTCGCAAACGTCTCGGGATACACGTAACTAAATATTCAAATTTCTTATATCGCTGTTGCTGTATTCACATTTCTTATATGGATATTGTCTCAAATGCATTAGAATACCTTTGATCTTCTCTTAATTGTCTAAACCTCCTTTAGAGATGAGTTCAGAGCTTAGGGGTGACAGTAACCTGGCTAAACCAGCGGCCAGTCCCTACCCAACCTTTCATTTTTCAATAAAGCTTCAATTTAGAATCTCTTACATTTTTAATAAATAGAACTGTTTTTAAATTTTTAATTTATAGTTGGATATCCACTTGGAGGCGTTCTCTACGACTTTGTTGGTAAAACAGCACCATTTTTAATAATCACCGTTATCAGCTTACTGAATGGAGGTAAGAAATACATTATCTGGTCGTTTATTTGTCATTGAAAGATTACAATAGAGACATAAGAAAATAAATAAAATAGAAAATATTGATCAATCGCAAGAACTAAAACCCTGAACGAACACATTTTTTGCCCTTAGTATTTCAATTCTATGCTCTGGACTTAACCATCACTTCAGCGGTAAGAAATTACTTTACATATAGTTGAGATTTACAGCTGCATTTTGCATTTGCGCGTCTCTATGTTGAGAGATGACAGTTTTGAACCTATTTTGATCCTACTCACACAATTTCAAAAGCGCTTTTAATATACTTTTTTATACAAGATTAATTGGTAATATTGTATATTATCCTTAATTTTAATCTTTACATCCTAAAATAATTTGTCATTTTCCAAACGCAGGCAAGTTGAACAAAATTTTTAAAATGAACAGGTTAAAAATTGAGTATTCTCAAACCAAGATTCTCTTGGAGAAAGATTTATTGTTTTTATTCTGAAAAAGCGAAAAATTCTCCTGAAAAAACGTCAGACCCCTGACTCGAACCTAACCCCTGTAGAAGCGTCTACTTTATTTTTACAGTGCAAAATGACATCAGAGTTTCAAGATTTGGTATACGCAATTTCATTGTCAATTCGACCATGCGGAGTTTTTCATTAACGTAGACTGAGATAAGAGCCGCAAAAAAAAAGAACTTCCGTTTTCAACAAAAATCCTTGACGAAAGAATAAAGCCCTGTTCGCTCCTACTGTTCACGCTATTTTCAGTCCGCAATTGCAGTTGGCAACCTGTTGGTTTTGATTATTGTCAGCGACTGGAAAAAGCTTCTGCTTCCAACTGTCTTGAAGTATATTGCCCCACTTTCTCTTTCATATCGCGGTGCGACACTAAGAGTTGCTACGCAGCCAAGACGCCATCTTACAGCATCCTAAGAAATCCTTACGTATTGATCATTATAGGTAACGTATTTTAAAAATGCAGTCATGACATTTCCATACTCAACTCTATACCAATTGCATTTCCCAATTTTCAGCTTGTTTTTCTTTTTACTTCAGCTATAGCATTTTTATCACCACACGTTATTATAATGGTGAATGCAGAATTGAGTAGCACTAGTGAACACATCTATCAGTTTGAGTAGTGTTCGCTAGGAGTCGATGTAGATAACAATACAGGATGGAGAATCTTCGACCAAAAAAAAAAAAAAATGGAAACGGCAACAATTGTTTCTTGTGAATTTTAATACTGAGGCAAGAAAAACTGTTTTCTTACCTCAGTATTCAAATTCACAAGATACAATTATTGCCGTTTCCAATATTTTTGGTCGAAGATTCTTCTTCCTGTAGTGACATCTATCAGTGTACCACGAGATCAAATAAACAAGAGCGCACACCGGAAATAGAACCCAACCCAAAAATTTAGAACTTTACGCTTTTCCCCTTTTATTATCAAGGTAAATATCTGAATGCGTTGAGATTGTCAACTTCAATAAACAAACAAAAAAAACAACAATTGAACCACAGGACTGTTATCAGGCGGATGATACGCGATGCGGTTGTTACACCGTGCAGAAATTATTTGTGATTCAGGTTTACCCAACTGCGTAATTAATGTCAAATGCCACATTTTCTGCAACAACATGTACTGTAAAATGATCGTTGCAATAAAATTATGCTCAGGTGCTTAGGAACACTTCAGTTACAGAGACGAAGATAGTGACCGTGTGCTTAATAATATATCGACTTTATTTGGTCGTTGGACCTGTCTAGCCCAGTCAGTGTTACCACCTGATGCGGTGCGGTGATCTTGGATTCGATTCCTAAGGTATTCGAAATCGATCCCTGGGTATTGGAGAAAATGCGAAGCTCACATATTTCCAATCATACGAGAGGTGCATAGTATCCTGTTGTAACAATCGCTACAGTGATCACGAATAAAAAAAATATTAAATTAAGATGTTTACTTCGGACTGACAGTCAGATTGGTCGGTCAGATCAGGCAGCTATTTAATTCAGAATTTAGTTACCACAATCTTATTAATTTCTTACGTTTGAAGATATGTAGAAATAATGTTCGGACTGGGTTTGAC
>JAUJYS010006339.1:0-10393 GCA_033995665.1 Melogona broelemanni | reverse complement strand
AATGGCAGCTGGCAGCAGCCTGGCTGCAGTATCCACCCCTAAGCTCTGGACTCCCTAATGGAAGCTCATGGGTGACGCCAGTACCACAGGATAGAATAAACGAAAGCCTGTACCGATAATCGAACCCGGGGCCACCCGCTCAATAGAAGGTGACCATACCCACTGAGCCACTGGGGGTACTATTACCATTGAAACAGTTAACGGAAAAGAATCTCTACAAAACAATTTCAAAAGTCTAAGAATCCAAATAATAAATAAATAAATATTTATATGTATGTAATTTTGAGACCAGACAAATGTGGATTGCTAATATTTAACAAATGTCACAAAATGTTGTCACCAAAATTTGAAGTATACACATGTGTTTATTACCGGAAATGCAAATTTCAACTTTCCAGTAGTTGGAATGACAACTGAGCCATTTCTATGGCTTCACTTCTGGCCAGATGCTCATGTCGCGCCACCTGCACAAAAGCCAATGCCGCTGATTGGCCGGGGCTCGCACGTGGAGCCCGTGCTCGCATTTATCAAAACCCCCGTAGACAATCGAGCAACCCATCACCGGAAAGAAGAAAAAAGAGAATCGCAACTGCAGCGACAACAAGGCAGAAGTACCGCCGCGCGCAACAGGTGTTTCCAGCTGCAGAGGTCAAAGGAAGGTCACGCCACCTCCGAGATCCCCTAATCTAATTAGTCCAAATGGTCTGGAAAGGGCGACGTTGCGGTGGCGGCCACTGGAGGGCGCGGACGAACGAGCCATTCGGTCGCAGGTGAGCTTTTCGCCTGATGAAAATAAATAGGATAAGAGCTATTCAGCGTTGCTTCGAAAAGGCCGGCGCGCTTTTCGTTAGTGGGTTCATCAGTGGTTCAGTTTGTGAAGTAGACTTATCCGCCTATGTCATGTTTATTATTGTGCAGCATTAACTTCCTTGCTCTTGTGGTGCACGAATAAGTGAAGCATCCTTGATAACTTCATCGTCAGTAAATATAAATAATGTAAAACTAGAGTGTTCTTAGGAGCCGTGAGGTTAAAAATAAAATGAAGAATCCTTGACCAAGGAGTAGAAACGGAAACAATTTATTATCTCCACGAATACGATAACAGGATCGAAAAGCGTAGGTTCGAGAAATACCATCAACTCACCTCCCTGCTGCATCAATCACACTGTGTTACCTGCTGTTCACTCGTAGCGGCAAGTGCGCAATTACAACGTTTTTAGGCTAGTTTTTTATGCCTTAACACGTACATCTGTATTGTTAAAACTCTTGATTTAAATTGTCTATATTAAAAATCAAGATTTCTGTTACAAATTGTTGCCGTTTCCACTCCTTGGTCAAGGATTCTTCATTTTATTATGTAATATAGCAACATTGTTGCAAAGTTTCCAGAACAATATTGCAGAATGGAAATAAATAAAATGAAATTGAAAACTTAGCTAAAAAGAATACAGTGTACTTTTCTTTTTACAATTTACGATTATTAATCGCTGTTGTGAGCATCACTAGAGGAGATTATGAACTCTTTCAAACGCTTGATCACCTGTGGAGGTGCACATTTTCATCAGAACTTCGGGATCGAATAACCAAGAGCCCAATCAGAGAATCGAACCAGATATCGCCGAACAATAGGCGTGTACTATACCTCCTAGTTTATTTCTTGAAATATTTCCGAAATGACTGCTCAAAGCTTTTATTTTGGTGCGGTTGTCGTAGCACAGTGGTACAACATCAGCCACGTGTGCGGTAATCCCGGGTTCGACTCATGGCAAGGACTTTCATCATTCGATTCCGACGTACCTGTGAAAATGTTTCCCTCCACAATTGCTCAAGCGATTACCCTGTAGAATGGTACAGAATCTCCAGTTGTGAATTCACTTCAATGGTAACGATCATTAATTATCAATAATAATAAAAAGCAACATAATGAATATTTCAAACTAGCATCCCTGTCTGGCCTACACAAAACAATGACTACTTGGAACGAAAGGTGAAAAAGCCTCCACAGTGTAAATGCCACTACACACGGACACCACATCCCATATACACAAAGGAGCTCATGAGAGCGCGACCACAGAAGGAGCTCTCGTGCCAAAACCGAGGAGGCACGCAATATGCTCTTTTGGCGCGCGCGGACGGTAACAGTTAATGAAAGACACATCCATAGTGGCGGTGCTGGTGGCCACATCGCTCTTCAGTTCCAAACACAAACACACGACATTAAGGACGTAGGCCTGGAAGGGAGGGAGGGAAGGCCTTTGTTGGTTTTGAGGTCTCGGCGAAGTGGTCACTTGGACGTGACAAATGGCCACTTTATACCTTTAGCGAGAAACACCTTTTCCCTTGGTGGTGGTGGTGGTGGTTGCAACGCATTATCTGCCCATACAGCGCTACCACCCTCCTGACCAGTACAGAAATGTATCATCTGCGGCTAGGACCGAGAATGCTCCGAGTACCCGATGGACCGGGTTCATCAGAAGGCGGTCCACCGATCGACGAAGTCCTAATTAGCGCCCTTCAACGGACGGTGTTGGTCAAGGTTTGTAAAGAGAACAGGTTAGCCCATGCAAAGACTTTCGTGAAATGAGCTTTTGCGCCACCTTGGGAGTATCACGTGCATGGGCCTCCAGACGACGCGTTTTACGTCATCTGGAAACGTGACTCGCCAGAATTTTTTGGTTCTTGATTACGAACGAGCCGGAGATATCACGTTTGAAATTGTCACGTGTGAATTTGACTGCGCCAGCCAATCACGATTGTCGTTCAGGTGACCTCACAGACACTTATTTGCGATGTCACCCGAAAGTTAATAAATCACCCCGTCTCGATTCGGATCAGTCATCCCGAGCTAACTTTTAGAACACCCTCCTATCACGATACTTTGTTACGTATGAATATTTTTGCCAGCCAATCCCGGTGGGTCTCCAGGTGAAGCGCAGATTTTTTTGCCAATGAACGCTCTACCCCCGCATGGGCTAACCTCGTATCTTTAAAACCTTGGGTGCTGGTCAAATGGACAATGGTGGATGAAAAACGCACTGCTGGGGAATGGCCAGATATGTTGGAGTGCGTCAAACTACTGCTACTGTACTTCAATAACTACCTACTAATGTGAAACTAATAGGAATGACCCTATATACTTTTGAGGTCGTCGTAGCCCAGATGGTAGAGTAACAGCCTGTGGTATGGCAATCCCGGGTTCGATTCCTGGCTCAGGCTCTTGTTTATGCGAACCCTGGGTATTGGTAAAAATGTGCCTTTTCACGCTCAATCGTTTAGAGAATACACAGAAAATTAGGTATGGATATTCACCGCAACGATGGCAAACCCTTGAAAAATTATTAAAAGATAAATAATAATTGCCATTTATAATGTGTACTAAATTTCGTGTGAAAATATATAGAAGAATATATTATTTTCTTTTAAAATTAGGTTGACATTTATGAGGTGAACAAATAATTTTACGTATTCAACAAATATAAACGCAGCATAATTTGTTTTTGTTTCTACATCAAGTCACAGAAACAATGATATGTGATGAAAGAAAAATAACCTCGGGTGTAATACTGGATAGGAAAAGACGAACACAGTCTGGTTAACTCTATTGAATAAAATAACCAGGAACACCGAAACTTGTTTCCTTTTCGTTTTTAACTTGAGACGTCCTATACCAGTTTCTGTCCCAGATTCTATCGTAAACTATTTGCGTTATTAAATATTTGCGTTAAAAAACTGCCACATTTAATTTGAAAATATTTGGTCTATTTCAATCATGGTTGGCTGTGGTCAATCCATTTTTGCGAAACTTGGGGCTTGGGCGAAAGCGTTTGTAAGAACATGGTTGTGCCGGGTGGCGGAAAAAGAGGAAAGGTGGTGGGGTGTAGGGCGGAAAAATGAGCCGGAGGGCGAAAAAGGGGTAATGGAGAGACGGACACCCACCGCCCCAAAGTGGTCTTTCGATCATCGGCGTTTCCACGCAACAACACCCGCGCGTGCGATCAAGTGGTCTTTGCCAACGACGTAAAAAAGTAGATAACACACATTCTGATCCGTAGAACGGAAAGCTCTAGGACAAATTTGTTTTAATAAGACAAAATGCATTGTTCGCCTGGTTTGGAAAATATCCAACCCCAGTGGCTCAGTATGCATGGTCGCATTCTACTGAGCGGGTTGTCCCGGGTTCGATTCCCGGCGCAGGTTTTCGTTTATTCGACGAGCCGCGGTACTAGTGTCGCCCCTTAGCTTCCATTAGGGAGTCCAGAGCTTAGGGGTGGATCCTGCAGCCTGGCAATTCCAGCTACCAATCCCCTTCCCTTCCCTGCCCCTCACATATCTCCATAGAGACACGAGGGGGCAGTAATTATGTAGTGCACTAGGCACTACGGTGATTTAAAAAAAAATGAAGGGATTTGTAATTCTAAAAAAATAATTTCGGATTTAAATCGAAGTGTTTAACTATCGATAATAAATTGTTAAAAATAAATTATAAATGCAAAACAATACTTATTTATTTTTAATATTAAATCCGAGGGGCACACAATCCCCGGTAGGGAGTATTTACAACATACGTTTTTGCATTCCTCGTGTTCTGACAATTACATGTATATGAAGACATTTTTACCATGCAGTACCCTGGGGATAGAATAATCGAGAGCTCGCGCCAGGAATCGAACCCAGGGACTCGCGCCAGGAATCGAACCCAGGGACCACCGCACCACAGCTGGGTACCACAAGTTGCACAATTTTTTGGCAACTGTCCACCAAATTAATTTTCCATGTAATTTTATTTAATTAACATTCCACAGCACTGTCTTGTAGCCACAACGGAAACTAATGTACGGTCACTGTGTGCTAGTTCAATGTGGGCTCTAACCAATACAAATCTTTGGTCAGGGGAAGAAACTGGCGGCCGTTCAGCGTATACGACGCCTCGACCAAATTGACGAGCACTCTCGGCCGCTTCCTGCGGCGCCATCATCATTTCGCCTACTCCCCCTCCTCCATCCCCTCTCTCTCGTTCATTCGCTCTCGGTGCACTAACGAGCCTATAGTCCGAGTGGGTCAATTGGGACCAACAGCCGCGGCACGTGAAAACGCATTTTCACGTGCAGGACCGTGCGCAGGGCAGGTACCCGAGCTTGGACTTTATCAGAAGCAGTGTGCAAGCAGACCCAGGTGAGACCCATAGTCGAGACAGATGTTTGCAATTTCAACGCAATTGCGACTGAAGTTGCGTTTTTGGAAAACATCGGTTTGGCCGATTGAACCAAAGGAGGAATTTACATTGGTCAAAAAGTTGCCACTAGATGAAGTTTATTTTATTACGAGAGAATTATATGAATTTATTATTTAATTGTTATTATATATTGTGGCATTGTTTTTTTTTATTAATAGGAATTTTCGTCAATTTCACATACAAATAATATGCATATTTATTATATATTTGTTTTTTCTAAATATCAAAAAATAATGCGCGGTTTCATATTTTATTAACAGATACATCATAAATTAGTGATCAAATGAATGAGAAAATATTTTTGAAGAGCATTAATATTATTAAGGTATAAGAAAAATGAGTTCCTGAACGCTATCGTAAAAACAACCTGCGAGCGAAAAGTCTGAAATCGGCACCCTTACTACCTACCTAACAACGTTATAAGCGTGAATATTACAACGATATTAGCCATACCAAAGGTACCGAATTACAACCTACGTTTCAAACTAACCTACAATATTTATGTCAGAAGCGAAAAACTGGAGTGATAGTAATTACGTAACACCACGTGACACAACTGTGCAGCTTAGTTTTTATTGACAAAACACATCAAGACATGAATCATCATCACCATAAAAATATTTGGGGAAAATTCATCCACCCCTTAACCGTTCCGAAGAATTAGCTACGAGGGGTGGGACGCGCTCTATGTGAGGCGTTCCGATTGGACTGCGCGTAAGGCACCGATGCAATACAATTTAAGGCCAATTGGGCTGAGCAGCGCAATAGCTTACCAATCATCTTAAAATTAGAAAATTATATGAGCCGTTGGGTTGCAACATTTTCAACATTTTTAGTTTACCAATCACTCATTTCGCAATATTTTCATTAACTTTCAATGCGATTAAAAATTATTAAATGTAGGTGAAAATTAGTTTTGAAACCATTTTGTAAAATTAATGGCGATTTTCGAAAATAATTCTATTTTTTAGGCATTATTCATTTTTAAAAATGAGATAGGATTATTTTTTATGCATCAGCACTTGTAGAAAATCTTCAATCTATGCCTAAGTTCACAATGAAGCCTCCATTGGAAACATGTTTACTGAAATAAAAGTAAGTTATTCAATTTTAAGCCACGGGCAAATTTAGCGAATGTATGCCAGTGGCTTTCCCAGTGCAATTCGGTAAAGATAAGGTCTGCCTTTTCTTAATAGTGCTCCGTAATGCATTTCAGCAAAGCCAACGTTTCGACTGTTTCATTTATAAAGGGGCGCATTCAAAATTCACCTAGGAAGGGGGGTGGGAGATATGTCACTCAAATAGTATCACGAGTGAATATTTGTACCTACCGATGGCTGAGTGGGTATGGCAAGATCCTACGGAGCGGACGGTCCCGGGTTCGATTCCCGGCGCATGATCTCGTTTATTCGATTCTGGGGTACTAGCGTCACCCCTGAGCTTCCATTAGGGAGACCAGAGCTTAGAGGTGGATCCTGCAGCCTGGCTATACCAGTTGCCATTCCCCTTCCCTTCCTTTCAACTCACATATCGCCGTAGCGACACGATGGGTAGTAATCCTGTAGTGATTAGCACTACAGTGATTAAAAAAAAAATTCAGCTGATATTTTCAAAACGCATTTATTCCTAAATATCTTCGCCAGCAGCCCCAGACCATTCGATTACAACGATCCCATCTCGTGATTGTGCAGAACGTTCACGAAATTTTCGAATAAAACAGCGCCTAATGAAGCGAATCAGTTCTCCAAATTGCGTACAAAGCAGAGCCGCAAATGCGATTCTAGAAAAATGCATTTTAAAGCGCTAAACAGAAACAATTTCAATTACAATCGCAGAACCATCGGACCGCGATTACTAGAAAACCTACTCGTTCAGCGCGATTTGACTTTTCCCAGTAGCGGCGTCGTATATAAAATCAATATTTCAATTGATCATGTTTCTAGAAATTTGTGTCCGACCCTGTTCGTCGGAAGATGCGTTATCCCAATAACGATATGAGATTTGGTGGGATGTGGTAGGGGGGTGGGGTGGGGGGGCCTGGATGGGGGAGGCTATGGGGCGCGTTTGGTTTTAATTAAATATATGTGGCCATTGGCGCAACACACAAACGCTTAGAGTCGGAAAGTGGTTGCGGCACGCCGTCGAACAACACTCCACGGGCTCGTAAGGGGGGACGCGGATGGCGCAAACATGTAGACCGCCCATCCTCCCAAGACCCGAGAGTAAATTAAAATGGTACAAAGAAGGGCCGCTAGATTTGGTCGAACAGACAGTGTCAGAGAAATGCTGTCCATCTTAAGGTGAGTATCGTTAGAAGACCGTAGAAAATAAATCTATCTTGAATTGCTAGTTCGCATTCAGAAGAGAGTCTGATGTCAATGTTAAGGAAATCATCACCAAGGATTAATTGATCGATTGATAATTTAAAAAACAAAAAAGTCTGCCTGCTGGTCCATCGAATTTGCCTGATCTTTTAACAGTTACGTGAAAATAACTGAATTTGTAATAGAAATAGATAAATTTCGATTTGCAAGGAAATTTGAAATGGTACTTTGATCCTGATATTTTAAAAGTTACGTGCAAATAACTGAATTTGTAATAGAAATAGATAAATATCGATTTGCAAGGAAAATTTGACGTAATCCTTGCACCATAAAATGTTCATCTCAGATATAATCCACGGTATTTGCAATAAGACCACTGAATCTTAAGCTACGATCACACCTGCAAGAAAAGTTATTGCGAGAGAGCGCAAGTTGCGATTACGCTCGTTCGTCTGCTACGTGTGGTTGTGAGCACTCGCACTTTATTTAACTTGTGCATGTGCAAGTTAAGTGCGAGTGCTCGCAACTTGCGCTCTCTCACAATAGCTTTTCTTGCAGGTGTGATTGAGCCATTATATCGAACACTGAATCTTAAACAAGTGCATTGAATAAATATTCTGGATTAAATAGGAGAACGGAACGGATCTCAAGAGGATATAGTAGGAACAATTGCAGTGGCGGTCCAGGTCACGTGTGAAATTAGTGCGACGATTCTTTCAGGGAAATGTCAGCGCCACTCTATCGCCTAGCTCGTCAACTGCTGCGACGGCTAAATTACTTTGTCATTCCCACGCAGCTCTAAGTTGTAAGAAGCAGCTCTAACCTATATGAAAATAAAAAAGCCAGGAGGGTCTCAATGCGAATCAATACACGGCACAGTCTCACTCAATTATTAATGTCTAGCGAAATATTTTTTTTGTCGAAGCTGGCGACTGCTCTGCGGGCATTTATTTTAACTTTACCAAATACCACGCTCTACTGAACAATGATTACCAAAAATCTTTTGCATTATACACTTACATACAGTAAGAAGAAAAAGGAATATAAGCACATTTATGAAACCAGTTATCATTTGTGGAAGCAACGTTGCTTATGCTGACTTTAGAGTAACGAATTTATACGTATCAAGTTTATTTTGCAAGCATTTTAGATGTATACGACTAATTAAAACGTGGTGTTTCATGCACCAAAAACAAATTGTTTTGGATTTCGTAAACGAGCCGGCTGGTACACTATGATAGACGACACTGAGTACTTACACAAAGTGTCGTCGACTAACTCCTTAGACTGAAAAAAAGCTATGTTGGCGACGGTTCAGAATAAGAATAAGATTAACAGCCTCTTCTGCTTACATGATCACGACACAAGTCAAAACCATAAACTACAACAATAAATTCCGCTTTACCATTCATAATTCAAGGAAAACCCCGAAAAAAGTTAAATAAAAATTCCGGCTGAAATATTTATGCTCGGCGTAACGAAAAGATAGGTCCCCATTATCGTGGCGCAACTGCTCTTACGTAGCCTGGGGCTGGTGACGCCATAATCATCGTTTCATACCTCGCGTGTGGAGAAGTTTGGGCTGACCACAAATATCAACAAGGAAAATACTTCTGAAATAAAGTTATCTTTTATCAACATTAATGTGTTGCCTCTCGTTGCATTTTTGTTGAATAAATCAAAAATGCTAAAGTGGTTTGATATATTTCTGTCTTGGCGATGCCAAAAGCTACTTTGATAATTGGCTCTGATCCCGGCGATGGGCTAGGTTAAATTTCCCGCATGGTGGCGCCATTTATCTTAAAATAATAGAATACAACTACTTTCTAGCTTGTTGTAAAGTATTCATAGACTTCAACAATTCTGTGGACAACGTAAAATATAATTTCAAATGTAAGTGAACACTTTTTGTCATCTATTGAGTCGTCGGAACTAACACCCATCAATTGGTACTTTCTTGTCTCATGACAATCAAAACTTTCGTCCTCTCTCTAAACGCTTGTTTCCTATTTGGTCTAACCATTATTACGACTCCTCCGACGAGACATAAATTGAAGGGGAATTTTATTTCATTCTTGGCTTGGGAGATTAATGTAATAAGTAATATTCGAAAGATCATCAGAAGACCCCGTCTGACTTCATAGAATAGGTGTTTATCGTCAATGGAAAATCGTTAATAATTGCCAATAAAAGCGATTTTGAAACTAAAATTACTTATTGTTTGTCAGAGCTTCATGATTGGCGATAAAAGTGCCTGTAAAATTGCAAGTAAAAGGGGAGCGTGTAAAGTATGTGTGTCTGTGTCGTCGTTAAAAAATCAATCAATATAATAAATAAAACTGTTTGAAGCCCCTATGGAATTTCTACAAAACTAATTAGTCTTTCTTTATTTAGTCTTTATGGAATTTCAACAAAACTAATTAGGTCGTGCCTTATATAAGAATACCGAAATATTGTAATTTGTATTTCACCGAATACATTTACCGTCATTCTCATGGTCGCTTTCCCGGACCATGTCCCCCTGTTCGTCACCTGAACCATGGGGATCAATTAAACGATAGACCGCGCCGAGAATCGAACCCGGAATCGCCACACCGAAAGTCGGTTGTAATACCAACTGGGCTACGACAAGTTGTACTTCTCAAGTTTGCACCCTCGCGTCTCTATGGAGATATGTGAGGGAAAGGGAATATCAGCTGGAATAGCCAGGCTGCAGGATCCACCCCTAAGCTCTGGACTCCCTAACGGAAGTTCAGGGTTGACACCAGTACCGCGGCTCGTCGAATAAACGAGAGCCTCTGCCGGGAATCGAACCCGGGACCGTCCGCACCGTAGT
>JAUJYS010006338.1:0-10394 GCA_033995665.1 Melogona broelemanni | reverse complement strand
AGTCAGTTTCGCTACGCACCCCACTCGACACCGTATTTTCAGGTCGCTCATGTCTTGAACGTGTAACTTAGCCGAAAGTTGTTCTATGTACGCAGAAATTAACCGAAAAACTTCATCCTAGAAAAAATGACGAATTTATATTTATAAAATCGTTTTTTTATAAACGTTCTAATAGATGTTACGAGCAGCTTTTTTAAAAGAAAAAAATCCTCAAAACATATAATCATTTAGCAGCACATAAAAGCGAGCTGTAATAGAAGAGTTAAAGACAAATATATTTCACCTCCCAATAAAAAAAAATCGCAGCATAAACATACATACACATGGAATAAAAACCCATGAAAAAATACTTTCATCTTGAAAGCGTATCCGATTACAAACCTAGCCACTTTTTTAATGAAGCCAATTATAAAGTCAACCATAAAGTAATATTGAAATTTTTGCTCTAATTCGCCTTGAACTAAGAGTAAGAAGCTCCTAGTTTTTTTATATTTTTTATTCGCGGAAACCTTTCCCAGACAGACTAATAGTGTCTAGTCTTCGTCCATATAGTCTCAATATACCTAGTTTTTTCTAACGGAAGTAGTCGTGCGGAAGTACCGATAGCATCGAACAAGACAAATGTCTCGCCGTTATAGGTCTCTGTGTCAAAACAAACCTATTCAGATGACAATTTTAAACCTTTTTTTAAACGACTCTTTTGTTAGCTGTGAAGTTTTGGTAATAATAGTTTTGAAACTCTGACGTTCTGTCTAGCCACAATGGCGGCGGCTAGGCCCTTTTAATTTAGATTGGTTAAAATATTGATTTTCGCTTCCGGTTTACACGATCGATAGAAACAATATTGCAGTTTGTGCTTCCATTGTTAGGGGAAGCCAGAATGCAGACAGGCCACCTGATCCGAATGAAATTTGAAAAATAAAAATATCCAATGCCTTTTTTCAACCGTGATGCGTTAACGAATTCAGAGCCAACGCAAATAGCACCCATTTGGAATTTAATGGTATGGTGCGAGCTCGTTAGACTTCTACCTCGTGCCGAACAGCAAAATAAATGAAAGAATCAAAACAAATAAAGCCAAACTGCAAAATATAATCTATGAAATATGACGCAAAACTTTTGATTGTTCGTCCACTAAGATAATATGCATATGATAATGCATATTCATTCACTCCATTGTGCTTGAGATTGAGTGCCTGGCATAGACAAATTATGCCTTCGAGATATTCGAACAATATTAATATGTTCAAGAAAATCCAATTTACCCCTATCTTTTAAAATTCAGGAAATCCTAGCCGACCGCTTGAAACAACCCACATTTTTTACAGTTCACAAATAATATAAAAGTATAACCAAAATTAATCTCAAAATGGAAATAGCGACACGAGGGGTACAATAACCTCCTGTAGTGTTATTCACTCAGTGATCCGGAATAAAGTGATTCATATATTGATGAAATCGTTTTTAAGATGCTCAAGAAAATCCAATCTTCCCCCTATCTTTTAAAATTCTTCATCCCTAAGCTCTGGAAAGGGGGCTCAAGGAAAGTTCGTCACAACTTAGCCTCAGCCGAAGCCTTGGCTGAGAGGGTAAACACTAGAACCCCAGGATCGAATAAATAAGAGCCTGTGCCGGGAATTGAACACGGGACCGCCCACTCCGGAGCATGTTGCCAGCTCTACTACAACAATTTTGATTCAAATGCGCCTAC
Organism: Melogona broelemanni; assembly: GCA_033995665.1. Taxonomy (NCBI): domain Eukaryota; kingdom Metazoa; phylum Arthropoda; class Diplopoda; order Chordeumatida; family Chordeumatidae; genus Melogona; species Melogona broelemanni. The sequence continues at coordinate 8,683 of JAUJYS010006338.1, read as the reverse complement.
CAAAATCGGCTATTACGCGCTGAAAATGTGCATTGTTGTATTTATTTGATCACTGGTGAGCGCCAACGACAAACAGCATACGTTACCAAATGATCTAGCCCTTACACCTCCTTTAATTGCTTAGACCCGCGAATCAGCCTGAATTGTTCAACGCACGCAATGACCCCCTCAATGAAGCGCACTGAAATTTCAATTTATTTATTTCGCACTCGACCGTGAGCCAAACTTCAATTTATACAGTGACCGTATTGAAAGTCAATGTATTCTCTCACTGTTTGCGCCGGACGTGATTATCTAAACATGTATTCCGTAAACTTCGAAACGTATCATTGTTCGCCTGTAACACTCCTACTACGAAGTGTAAATAATGTTAAATAGTTTGGTTTTTAGAGCGTGTAGATACAATTCTAAAGGCTTCTCAACCACAAGCAATTATAGCACTTACGGTACATCCAATAGATGTACTAAAAAATTGTAGTGGCGGAATCTCTGACGATAGATCGCCTCCTATGCGTAAACTATGAATTAATCGTACTGTCTCTCACGTAGTTTGACGCGAATTCTAAAATCTATTTTAGTTAATTGGACATTAAATTGTTGAGTAACGTGGAGCATCCACCAGTGGGGATGGACAGCAATTTAAATATCGATACTTGCGATAAGCAACAATCGATTGTATCACGATTCGAGTGGAAATGAAAAAGAAATTTTCCTAGTGCAATCACGAGCGTTGCATTACAAAAAATCTAAAAAATACCACTAATGCAACCCGGAAGCGCCACAAGCGTAAAAAAAAATGAGACCTTTTCTGCAAAAAAAGCAAAAACGTGATGCAAATGTCCGTATTGGACCGGCAAGATTCCGATAACAAATGAAGCATGCCAAACCAGGTTCTCGAATGGATAAGGAAATTTCGTATCATCCGACGTTTCTTTGTCAACCGGAGAATGGGAGGGGGGGGGGCAATATTTCGTTATGATTTTATGAACACTGGTTGATGGAAGAAGCCTGGCAGGGAGCACAGCCGGCCTTCCCTTGATTTGGGATCACCCGGGAAACGCAATTCGATTCGCGTTACGGGCAAAGTTGATTTGGCGTCCGTCCGCGCTGTAGAAATAGAATTTTCGTTTTGGATAAATGAAAAGAGGGCGCCCAGCGCGAGCACGCTGCGCTGTCTCATTGGATAGTAAGTAAGTATACTCGTGTGCATGCGCGTTCTCAAACATCGGTGGTCCTTTCAACGGCACGAACCCAAGTTTGATTAATGTTAATAACAATAATGCAATTCTGTTCGCGCGAGCATATGCTGCATGCGCAGTCATATTTATGACTTAACTTGGTTATGCACGATCCATGTAGACGAAAATTCGATTACGACTCGCAGCATGACAATGTATCTGGCGTCTAGAAAAAAAAAACCTCTCCAGACCCAATTTCATTCTTTCTCGAATTTGAAGACACCGATACGCTGTAGAAACAAGATCTCAGATTTAAAGACGTTTTAAACGAATTTCTAGTGCTCCAAAAAATGAAGCCCTGGTATTGAGAATGAAAATTGTCCTTTCGACAAGTTATGACATGTTTTAGAGTTCGAAATTTTAAGAAAAGATTACATACTTTTTTCCAACTTTACTATCTAGTTTTTGAGACATTCAAAGGTCAAAATAGCCTCTTCATTTGAGATTTCATTTTTGCAGTGTAATCAGCGCCTCCATAAGTTGCGCGGCAAACTTTAGATTCACCGGCTGATTGATGAAAGCAGAACGCGTCAAAACGCAGCAATTTTGTTTCAGCACTTTGCTAGCAGGTGGCCTCAACGTTATAACGAGGGCGAGTCGACGGGACAGTAACATTCTAACAGTTGAAGAAACATAACAAGATAAGACACTCCGCTATGACCATTCCTTTCGAAAACAACTGTACCGCCAGTTCTGCATAACAACTTCCTGACATTTAGACCTGCATTACAGCCTCCGGCCACGGCAAACATCCAACAACGCTATCGTCTGCCACTCAACCTATATTTGTATTGGAAGTCGATAAGCAGCGTCTGAACGAAGTTATGTCGTATATAGTCTGTCAGGCATATGCTGCGCGTTTGACCCGTCGAAACGTAACACCATTTCAATGAGGTTTGAATTGTAAAGAAGTATCGTTCATAAACATTGGAATTTCTTCTGAAGGAATAATACATCATAAATACATCGTAACAAGTATGACGATTTCAAATTACTACATTAACTACTCAAATTACTACCAATTTGTACGTACCGATGGCACAGTGGGTATGGCAACATCCTACGAAGCGGATGGTCCCGGGTTCGATTCCCGGCGCAGGCTTTCGTTTATTCGTTAGCCTGGTGTACTGGCGTACATTAGAGAGTCCAAAGCTTATTGGTGGATCCTGCAGCCTGGCTATTCCAGCTGCCATTACCCTTCCCATCCCTGCCCCTCACATATCTTCTTAGAGATACGAGGGTGCAGTAATCCTGTAGTGCACTAGGCACAACGGTGATTTTAAAAAAATGCGCTGTTATGACGCTGTGCTCTCAAAACAGAAATCCCAAACAACAGAAATGAGTGTGTTTGAGAAATGATCTTGGTTTCACTAAATGATTTTATTTTTACAACATGGATTTTTGCAACGTAATGGCACACTTGGAAACAGGAACGAATCCACCCTTGTGAGGGTATAGGGGGTTTTGTCGATTTCTTTCTGTTCCTATCTGCCTAACTTTGCAACATACCAGTGTGTAAAACATTGCGGTTTTGCAGGAGAAGCTGCATGCAATTCTTCTATCCTATTTGCTGTATTTATGTTCAGCAGAAGCGGCGGTCTGTCCACAGTGGTGGATGAAGTATCAACAAGACCTAAACAATGTTTTTGGCAGTCCATAATCCCCAAGCTTTGATTTGTATACAACATCTTTGGTCGCAACATCTGCGCCGGTTCCCCCGAGTGGCCTTCTTACATCATCCGGAAATGGAATTACCCCCGATCTTAGCGACATCTATTGTTCGTTTTTTTCAATACAGAAAAAAGGAAACATGATATTCTTCCGCCGAAAGCGCAGCTTGACTGGTCGGTTGATCGCGATTTTCAATAGTTTTCTTTTTTTGCTGTTGTTTTTGGGTTCCACTGCTGCACAAACAGAAAAGTAGAACCGCTTCTATGATTTTTTTTTTTCTCTCTAACGTCAAAAGATAGAATTCACAGCGAAAAATATCTCTCCAAAGTAATTACAAATTAACACTTGATATTTGATACAGGGCTAGGCCTGGGTACGGTTACGTTTTCAAAGCCAAAAGCCCACCCTCCAGAAATACAGAACCTCAATTTAAAACGAAACTTCTCTTTCCCCCAACAAGTTCCTGTTTCACGTCTCATACCTTTTTTTTAGAAGAGGAAACTGGCGATGTTTATCGCGGATAACAAACTAAATGCAACGGCGATTGTATTTCGCAGATATCCAATATCTAAAGACAATCGGGCTTGTGGAACCGGCTCTACTGGTTTTCACCGAAACAAGCAAGCTAAAGCCGAACTCAAAAGCATATGAGCCTGTCGGGCTTAACGAGAAAAGGCATGGGCGAACACGGTCTTTGTGCACGGGTAACGTCAACATAACAATGAAGTTTTGAACACAGCATGAGATTAGTAGTCGTTTGACAAACAATGGCGCCTTACAAACGATAATCAATGTTGTCGGGAGGCAATCTGAGTGTGACGATGGTAATCAATGTCACTGTGAAAGCTTTCGGTCTCAGCTTTACTCGCAACGTCCGTCGTTTCTTTTTAACATGTTGAGTAGCGGTCAGGACTACGCGTAGGCAAATCAAAAGGGTTATTTCCTAAGTTTTGAGATGCTACAAATAAAATATGAACTGGCATGGGAAATATCGTTTTAGCACAACTTTTGCCGTTATCTACACTACTACTTCGACTATGTAAAATCATTTATTCGTGGGAGGAAACAGAATGTATTTAACAAAATCTTATTAATTTCGTACGTTTGAAGATAAGCAGAAATAATGTTCAGACTGGGTTTGACGTGTAGCTTCAAACCCATAAAACCAATACTGTTCCCTGCTATATTCTTCGTCCATTTCAAATAAATAAATGAAAACAACGATAGAAACGTCCTGGAAAACGGCAAATGAGTCATAACACATTTTCGTTTTGACAACACTGCTCATGCTTCACCAACTTTGTCGCCTTATTTGCTCCACCAAGACTTAAAAAACAAGTAGACCCAAGTCGAGCTTTCGCCACTCACAAACAAACAACGCCCGATAAAGGTAGCGTGGGTGGTGGAACGGGAGGAAATAGAGTTCGTACACGGATCTCTCATTTTGCGCTCTTATCCACTCGACAGAGCAGAACCATCTAGCCATTACCGGAGGCGAAATCTCATTCCTCTTATTGGAACAGACAGAGAGCGTAGAGGCGAGTGATGGACGTTCGGTTCGGAAACAATGCCGTCGCAGCGCGGTAAAGCCAGCCGCTAGGAAACAATGGGGAAAAGATTTTCGCCCACGAATCGAACAAAACCGGAGGCTTCGACAACGTCAACGTCGACCACGCACATAATCCATAATTCCGTGCCGATGAAAAAGCTAAAGGTTTGCTGGCAATTTCAAAATGGACCAATGAAACAATAGATGGGTTCTAACGTCCGATTGTACCAGCAACGACGGATAATAAATTCGCCAACATCCCCGCTTACATCGCAATTATATATTTTTTAGAATCGTTTGGTCTTAATAATATCCAATCTTCCCTGGAATCGAACTCGGGACCGCCGTACCACAGTCGGTCGCAAACCAAATTGCAAAAAAACCAACAAAATTATTCTTTTAGTTACCGTGCAAATACACGTATCAGATTGGTGTATGTATAAAGGAATTAAATTGAATTGTGCGGTCGTCGCAGCTCAGGGGTAGAGCATTCGCCATGTGTGCGACGATCCCGGGTTCGATTCTAGGCTCGAACTTTCGTTATTCGATGCCGACGTAAGTGAAAATGTACCTCTCCACAATTGATCAACCGATTAGAGGGGTACAGAATCTATCCAGTGATATTAGCTACAGTGATCATTGATTGTCAATTTAAAATAATAATAACAATTTGTGTAATGAAATAAATTCGAAATAATTGCTTCAATTACATGAAAGCTATAAATCAAATTTCTGAAATGTTTGGTCCATCAAGACTCTAGCTTTACATGTCGCTGCTGCGACTGCAACCGAAGTCGTTAGCCAGTCTCCGAGCAAGGCCGGATTAGGGGACATAATATTCCCTGCAGTCCATCCGCGAGCCATACATCATCAATTGTTGGTTGTCCGGTGTCTTCTTGCCTCCTTCCTCACCCCCATCCCAACCCTACCGAGGCGCCCCGCTTTCCATTTATTTGTCGGAATCCAGTTTTTAACAAGTGACCGTTCATGACCAACGGGCAACAGCGCGCTGAACTCTCCATCATTGTCGCTGGCCTTTCCGATATTGGTTTCCGCTCGACAATACTCCGACAAGTCGTCGTGATAAATGCTGTTTTGCAACAGGGAATTGATACTAACGCGCTTGTATACAACGTATGTATTTCTTTTCAAATTGGCTACCACCGTAGAGATTTACTAAAAGGTCACCAGTGTGTTGCGAAATGCTCAATCCTCGACAACACTTTGCGCTAACCTGCTGTCTAAGTGCTTACAATTTGTCTAAATACGCCATTTTGGTTTAAAAAAAAATATATATATTAAACTTTACCATTACACGGCGTAATCGCAAGAAGCCTCTGAGGGTCTATGACTGAGGTAAAATAACAAGTCAAGGACAAAGATTTATTTTTACCACCACAACTAATTTCTACTACTTCGTGACCTTTTACGCCTCCAGAGGGCGACCTTGCAATTTTGCCTAGTTTATGCGTCTGACTTAGGTTGGGATCTTTAACATGTACCCGACAACGTACAGGCACGCGACCCACGGTTTTATTTACCAAAGTGTGAGGATTTTTTTTCGCCCAAAAAATTCCGCAGGTCTCGGTCGGGAATTGAACCCGCGAACACGGGCATAGTAGGGAAACACGCTAACCCACTTCGCCACGCGGCACCTCAGGCCAGAACTCATTCGTTTCTTACAGTGGAGCTTCCTCCGACCACCCCAAGAGGGCGCCGCATGACTACACCGTCATGACGCGTACACCAACGTTTCAAAATGGTAATTACATTGTCCCTTACCGACGTACGTATCCCGTATGTGGTCCAGGTATACGTGTAGGTACAATGAAAAAAATAGCTCGTTCAAGCCGCGATCCGGAGGAAAAAAGAGAACCGAGACGCGAATGATTGGAACCTCTTTTTTTTACTTCCATCGCGGTAAAATGTCAAGGAAAGATCGCGCGCACTTTCACCGTGCGCGAGGGGCGACATGCTCGTAAACGAGTCTAGACTGGATTTCGCTACTAATAAAGACACGTGATAGGAGCGACACTAGCGGAGGTATAATGTATCTCAAAAGTGTTCATTTCATGGAAATTGGTTCAATAAACAAAAGAGGAAGCAATTTCTAAAGTTACTTAAGCAGTTTCTGTAGTTATTTGGCAAAGAGAAGTGTCCTAAACTTATGAAACTCAAATATTAAGAAACTCTAACGTAGCTATGCATCTAGGACCAGGGCAATAGTTCTCATCTAAGCTGCCAGAGAAAGCCATGAGCTATCTAACGAAACAGACGCTTCATCGCTTCTTAGCATCAAATACTGTTCGGTGCTCCAACAAGACATGCCGATTAAATATAAGTTAACGACAAGCTCGTATCAATCGGGCTCTCAAAAATCAATCGTAGCTCGATCCGCGTTCAATTATATGGTACGCCGAAACGTTGTTTGTGCTTCATAGAAAATTGTCAATTTTTTTAATACAAGAAAATGCACGTATTTTTCACGTATTAGAGAGCCACCTAAAATATTTCCAATAAACTTTTGCCATCCAATACAAAGTGTTGTTTCTCACACATATAAAAAGTTCGATAAAATAACTGAGTTATTTAAAAAAAAAAACGGAACGTAGCGACAAACGAGCGACAAAAAAGGCTTCAAATAAAATTAAAAATGCTAGGAACGTTATATCGATATACTTATCGATTATGAAATACGAATGTCTTTTCAATTCGATATTTTCTTCGTCGGAAAGTGTTATAAAAATGTAACTGCTGCATCATGCAGAAGTAATGCTGAACTGATAATCGATTTGAATCATCATAGCATTATGATTCACTCACTCAAAAACGATTTCAACTACCGTCATCGGTTTGTTTGGTGAAGGAAAAAACCTAAAGAAAACTCGCTTTCAACATATACCATTCACCATTCTTAAATCAAGTCGTCACACCCTTACCCGATTCATTGAGAAATTAAGGCAATAAAACGGACGAATTATTACAAATTAAACCTTTTATTAATGTGCGTCTGTGTATAGCCGAAGGGAATCTGCACATTTATTCGTTCAAACAGGTTTACGTGCATGAATGAATTTCCTTTTTTTTTTTACAGTCCTCTCCAGTTATCGTTAGGTCGCTTTGAAAGCGAGCAACGTGATTACACAGAAGAAAAAAATACGATGTTTATTTTCTTCTAGCGTACACAGTCATTATTGAAGCTCGACTAAATATTCGTTGGACAGAAAATCTGACATCACTGTTTTAGGCTACGTAGCCGAAATTGCTTAGAGCTATTACAAGCTACACGAGCGTTTCCAATACTGTTACTTAGAAATGCACTCTGGATCATTAGAAATGCTCGTACCAGAGTCATTCATGCTCGAGTATGCATGTACGCATATTTTTACAAAAGAGAATACAGGAGACAAACTAACCAAAAAGCTTTTAACTTAATAAGAAAATCAACATTTTTCATTACAGATGCAATTCAATAACGACAAATTACTTCCAAATACATGTATTTTAGTTCGTCTTCGCATTCAGTAAATTTATGGACAATTCCGTGGGATTATTTGATTAATTTTCGTGTGTCGGAAAAAAAAAAATATTCTATATATCCAAAAAGGAACAAATTCAATATGAAATTGCGTATCCAAATAAAATACATTATTTTCGAAAATTTATTAGCCGTTTCATTAGTTGAGAGTTGTGACACATAAATCGCAATAGAATCGGCTGGCTATACAACAAGCGCAGGCATGCGTTTCTTTTAACTCATAAACAGGCAGACAAAAAAATATTTACGAGCATATAGTCTGGAATTAGTTTTTCGTCTCGTTATGACTCACAGTAACAAGAACATGGCCAATTTCCAAAAGCAAATCAACTCAATAATTTGTTGAAAACATAAAACTGTCGTCTGCTTTTACATGGTTAGACAGAAAAAAAATCTTTGATTAGAACGAGTAAATAAGATCTCCAGGCACAGCAACGTAAACGCAAAAAAGCTACCCCTAGATACTTCCCTGCATTTATAATCCCCCTCTACAAGTACTGCCACGCATTAATCGCAAAGCTTCCTTCTAATGAGGCATTTCCATACGTACCGATGGCTCAGTGGGTATGGCGACATCCTACGGTCCCGGGTTCGATTCCCGACGCAGGCTTTCGTTTATTCGTTAGTCCGGGGTACTGGCGTCACCCCTGAGCATCCATAAGGGAGTCCAGAGCTTAGGGGTGGATC
>JAUJYS010006337.1:0-10396 GCA_033995665.1 Melogona broelemanni | reverse complement strand
CGAATAAACGAAAGCATGCGCCGGGAATCGAACCCGGGACCGTCGGCTTCGTAGGATGTTGCCATACCCACTGAGCCCGTACTGAGTACGTACTGTATATTATGCTATATTGCTAACTCAATTTAAAATAGCTACACATAATTTTACACCAAAGAGTTATAATATTCAAGAGTCTAAAGGTTATTTAATTTTAAAAACTCAACTTAGAGTCTATTGGCCATAGATTGCATGGACAAATTTGAATACACGTATTCTGCTGTCATAAACACTTAGTTTAATATCTCTGTTTCGCATTATATCACAGTTCCCCAACCTGCGATCACAATTTCCTTCGTCTGTATTATTAAAACTACAAGATTAATTAGATAACTCTGGGTAATTTACTCATGTATATTCAACAATTTTGAAATTGTTGACATTTTTATTTTACATTTTTATTTTGTTTAAATGAATAACTAACGTGATCTAATCACTATTTACTCCGACAATCATGACTACCAGATTATGGAAGAATCCAAAAATAATTAAAAATAAATATGGTTCTAAATTATTTCCACTTTGTCTGATATTTTCGATACTTTATGTGGTAGAGGAAAATTTTGCTGCCGTTTGTAATCGGTTACCCCATTATAATTTTTGTAGGGCACCCTACCACCCCTTAGCCGTATCGAAATACTGGCTTTGCTACAGCTATGCTATGGCTATGGCTATGCTATCTTAGGCTACCTTCAGGCCCATGGATCGAAAATTTGTAGATCAATATCTCTTTTACAGTTTTCGAATGAATATTTCATTTAGCAACCAATACGTGGATGTTTCCATTGATGAATCTAATCTGGATGAATACCCTCTGATTAAGTTGCGTACAGTTTTCCCCATGACCAGTGTTGGGTTGGAATTGGGTAGGAGCGGAACGGAATAGTTCCGTTCCTAGGAACGCCTAAGTTCCTTTTATTTTTTGAGAAACTAGAACGGGAACTGGAACTTGTTTCTTTTCCAAAAGGAACGAACCCACCCAACACTGCCCATGACCGCACTACTCTACTCACTTTATACATTGGTGCGCTGCGTGTTACACAGTTAAGTGTACGGGACCTCCACCCACACCAACCCCCACTCACTCTCTCACTCACCGGGTCGTCCCCCTCGCTTTGTGGTCTTTGCAGAATTCGCAAATGCGGCCGTCACCGCCTCAACATCCGGCGTCCCAACCGTCCCCACACCCGCAGCCCCCGCCCCCGCACAACCAGATGATGCAGAATCAGGTTAGTAATTCGACTCTCCACCAACCTATCTTCCCCATCTAACCTTTCCAATCTCTTTGTCCCTCCGTCTCTTATGATCTCACGTACACTCTTTCCTCTCTTCAATCCTTGTGTTTGTGTATCACGTGTAAATCGAAGTGGATGCCGTAGCTCTCTCAATTGGCAATTAATCGAAAATCTTTCAAAAACCTTTCGAAATCGAGCATTGAAATTATGAACGTAATCACAATAGATATGTATGTTTGGCTTTCTGAGTTCCGGATTAATGTTCAATTATGTGGTTACTTTTATTTTGAATGTCAATTGGGGAAACAAAATAGTTCTACTCTTCTGTTTTGCTTAATGTCAGATATAGCATCCGCTTCACCTTTTGCAGTTGTATTTGTTGTCCACATGTTCTAAGTGTTCTTTCACATGTAGCTGCTGTAGCGCAGTTGACCCCCCAATCAACACAAAAACAAATGTCACCACAATTACACAGTCGGAAGTGTATCAAAATATATTTATAGTCTCGCAAAACCTGTTGTGTGATCCGGCGAATTTCGAGCAGTCGCCATTTGGTCAATGTTTTGTATTTTTTGTATTTAATTTTTTGAGTGGTAGCTGTGGAGGGAGGGGTTTGTTTTTGTGGTGATTAATGTTGGTCATCGTATTCCTCATACGTTAGTTTTTCTGCCTTATGTCGTTGTGCGCGGACGTGTAGAGGTTGCTTGACTGTGTGTCAATTGTCGTCTTCGCTTTATCCGTGTCGTTTCGTCCCGCGATTCCTGCAAAAAAAAAAAATTGACAGATGTGAACCGTCCGATAATTGCTTTATTGTGTGTACAACCCCCCCGAAAAATCAATTTCTAGCCAACACCGGAGTGTGGGTTCGAGCCCCACTGCCAACATTGACCTGTGGTGCTTCTTGACGTACCTGGGGTCACCGATGTGTCACGATCAACTAAGTCGGAACAAAACCACCTACGAGTGAAAAAAAATGACAATAACTCCCATCAGAATTCCACAAGAAAGACGAAATACCATAACGAATTAGCGTGATTTCTGCAAAGAATCCGACGAACGATGTAAACTGTTTTAATAAACGATTTTATTTGTTAAATATCTTGGTTTCTCCACTCCTGATTCGAGTAAACGATGGTGGAATACGTTTCTAAAGAAAGTGCGCGATGATACAGGATCATTATCTGCAGAAGGATAAATTACGTCAACCATTAGGTGCGCTTCCTTTACTCTTTTTCCCCGAAGAATGTAGCTTTTGTTTCGTATCACGTGGGCAGCTTCGCATTCAAACACGGCGCCAACGCAGATTGTTGCCGGCGTAACCATGGCAACCCCTCCTGTCATCCGCGAAGTGATTGCGCGGCAGACAAGAGTTGCCCTCTAGTGGCGTTTCGTCGAAACGTGCGAGTTAGATTTCGCGAATCACCCACTAGATGGCGGTGGCTGTCCAGATCATACGATCGGGAAGTGAGGAATCTCTGGCGCATGCGTGGTCGATCTTCTAACCTTTTCGGCGCAGCATTAAATTCCAGTCATTGGCGTGGCGAACCCTTCAAATCGATCTAAACTGTTATGCGCCACTTTCTATTTTTTGTTTTTCCCCATAATCGACTGGAAAATATTTTTTTCGAAAGAAAAGCGATCGAAAATCTATCGTTATTGAGGTTAACCGTTTTGCTGCCCCTGATGAAAATGTGCGTTGGCAATCCTTCACTGACTAACGAGCTCGCAGTGATTGCTGGCTCTCACTTTTTACAAGGGGACATTTTTTTTGGTACCGGCCCTTTAATTAAAAGCACCTATTTTTTGATTGCGGGTTTATTTTCAACGAACGCTTTCAGATCCTCAAACCCTTTACTTTCGCGTGCGTTTGGGCAAGAACAATTGGCACAAAAAAATTATTATGGTTATTTTTTTTTTAAAGCTTGCACTGTTCAGGTTCTGTTATTGGTTTTGCTGCGAGTACAGTACGTACGTCGGACAGAAATTGTCGCGGAAGTTTCGGGACCCCGATTCGGTCTCGTCACCCCCTCGCTCGTCGAATCTGATCACGTGAATCGAGATGCCACCCAGTCGACCTCCCCGCAAACAGACACCACGATTAATACAAATCGGTTTCAGTCATGTTCTGAATAATTGGTGTTGTCGGGGTCGCGTGACCTACTGCGGGCCTGTGACGCCCCACTGACGCACGCTTAAAATGCCAAGTGCGCCCCCTCCCCCTCCCCCCCCTTGAGTCCTCTCTCATTCCTTTCCCGTGGAGACCGCAACCGACAGAAAACACCGGTTTGTCAATTGAAATTAATAGTCGCTAGTGCGGGTTCCTCGTTGCCACTTGGCCTTTTCGTTTACTGTAGGCTGAATGTGGTATTTTGGCGGGCTGACCGCGTTCTCTGAGGTCGCTGCTGATACTCTAGGTACTCTAGGGCGCTAGGTGGTTATACTTTAGCATTGAATCTTTCATTCAATCTTTCATTGAATCTCTCATTGAATCTCTAATTGAATCTCTAATTGAATCTCTCACTGAATCTCATTTAAACTTTTCGAGGATAAAAAAATTGGCTGTTTTTGGAGCTATGTTATTGATTAAAATTATTAGCAGACATATCTGTAGTTCGATGGCTGGCTGGCTGCGTACAAAGAGGCGGATACTACTGACCTAGTTGCGAAATTTTGTTTAAACTTTTAAATTTTTATTTTTAAAGAAAAGTTTTTTTTAGAGACCCAGAGTAAGAGAACCTTATTGTCAGCTTTCTGAAATTAAAAAAGTTCTAACGCTAACGTTCTAACTATTGGAGGAGAAGTTGCCTGTCGGCCCAAAAACCGACGTGTAAGCGACAACGGATTTATTGTGGCGTTCGTTTTTATTTAGTGCGACGTTATATTAGTTTGGGTTGCTGCGTTGTTGGGCCCATGGAGATCTATCCTCGTTGCGTTCCTCCTCCTCCTCCCCCTCCCCCTCAACTCCCAACAACGTGGCTCGCTGGTGCCAATAATAAATGGCCCTTCCTGTGGCAACCCGGTTTCTCCGCCCAGGCCCCGAAACACAAATAAATCATACTTACGTCTGTACTGAAAGTGAGATAGAGAGGGAGAACGCGCCCTTCGCGCCCGTGAACTAATGTGTTTTGTTCAGCCGCGAAAATACGATAGACTTAATTAATTGTCGAGCTGACTTTCGCTGGCATTACATGTCGGCCATCTTGTTCCCCCTCCCCCCCCCTTGGTGATCATCGTGTACGATAATTTACCTTTATTTATTTTTTTATTTTGTGGCTGGCGTGCAATTTTCCAATTTTAAATTGGAAAGCTGTATATCTATTTTTTTAATTTCTTCGTTCGCACGATCAACTGTTGCAATTATACGCCCTTAGTCAATAATAAATTGGGATGTCAGTTTGCGTGTTCTCGTTGTGGTCGATCGCGTGCGAGTCGGGTGCATATTTTCGACTTGTGTGTAATTAATTTCCAAACCGGCATTCGACAAATCTCGCAGGCAAACGTTTTTAATTGAGCTCTTGCGACGATTTATCCTTACATTTTTTTACATCTCTTCACGTTGGAGTGTATTTGAGTATTTGTGCTGGGCCTCTAAAACAAAATGGCGAGTTCGTTGCAAGAGAAATTAGAAATCAGCCGAGTTCAATTATTTATATTATTTATTTACCCAGGTTTTGAGGAGGGAATGTCCGACTCCTTTTTTTTTTCCGTATATGCTCATCAGGTGTCGCCCTTGTTGTTTTTCCATTTTCGCTGGCTCTTGGGGTTGGCTTGTTGTCTGGTCGGTCCCTTGTAATCGATTCTCGTTTCGATAGTAACGCGACTGAGATATACGAGGGTAGTCGGCATCTGTGATTGAGCAAACAAAATAACGACAATTAAAGAAAATAATAATTAAGGTCTCCGAAGGCGTTCAACTACCCCGATCGTGTTTCCATTGAAATTGACGCGAGCCTTGTATGCGATCAACGATACTAGAAGAGGTAGAGTTCAGATAGATTCAATGTGTAGTCCCGTTGGCGAACGAGTGGAAGTCTAAAAATAGTTAGAACAATGATGTCACGATTTTTTTTTTAATTGAAAAATATGGTTCTTCAAATAAATAGATAGATACAGACGTTGTACAGTTGTCTAAATAGCATTGGAATCTGAATAAATCTGACACGGATATTATCAACTTGACACGTGCGTTTCAGCTGACCGCAAAATTTAACTGCACTCCCCCCCCCCCCTGGACTCAACCCTTCCATCTCGTTGTCGACGGCTGCCACCTCTGCGTGTAGGCGGATCACGCCAGAAGAAAACCAAATTAAGAAGAATTTAATTACGAAATACGGTTTTGGGGTTGCATGCGCGTGTTGCCTTTTCGGATGAAGCTGGCTGTAACTAGCGGCGGGGGGTGATGGGGATATATTGTGATCGCGCTTAGACAAATACCACGTTTCCAAGTTCCTCTCTCACCCCCCGCCCCTCCTTCCTTCCTCCCTCCCACATCGACCACCACCAACCACTACCACCAAAACCCATCGCGAATCTACGATGGCATTCGCAAATTGAAATTAATGACAAAGCATTTCGAGTAATGCGAGAAGACCCAGCGCCGGGCTTCTCGAGAGAAACGCCGTTTCTGGTGGTAGCCCGTGACCGCGTCGCTTGTGAAAAGATCGAAGGATCAAAGGGAGCGTCATAAACTGAACAGCGTCACTTGTGTGTAGTACTACTCGCCGGTGTTAGCTTTGCTTTCGAAGGGTCACTAATTATAGTGGTAATAATAATTATAATTATAATGGGAGCGAAGTAGCCTGCAACCAAGCCTGTAACTACAAATGGTACAACCATAGTGGGACCGCCACACTCGTCATCCCGTACTTCTCTATCCGTACAACACGCATACCGAGACGAGAGATGGAACGGAAAGTGGCCTTTTGGCTTTTGTGGAGCGGCGGAGGTCGCTTGCTTGCTTGTCTTCATACCCGCGTTCCACAAACATAACCGCTGTGAACCCACAGGCCTATCTCCCTCTCCTTCTATACGTATAGCCACACATCCCAACCGCAGAACAATCCCCGACTTAAAATATTTTGTATGGATGTTGGGATTCGCTCGGGAAGATAGATAGTGCCACGTTGGCAACTTTCGATCGTATTCGGCTGTAGAAATGTTGGCATCCGAGAGCGTTTGGGGGATCCGACCTGAGGGGTTGACCAAAAGTGGTGATAAGTTAGGGGTGTTGGTGTTGGTGGTGTGGGAGGGAATTAGTATTCGATCAATACGAAGGTTCGATCGATTCCATGGACACCGATTACATTGCTACCAATAATTTTAAAAGTAGAGTTTTATTTATGAAGTTGGCTTGTATAGTAACATTATTTTATGAAAAATGAACGCGCTGGCCTCTGCTGTTTTTAAACGAAAATAAACAATTCAAACCGGTCATTTTGATTTAAATTGCTGAAAGGTTTTATTAATGATTTTGCCGCGTTTAAAGTTATCGTTTATATTACTCTTTATTAAATCGATTAAATCGATTTATATTACTCTTTATTAAATCGATTTACTTTACTCATTATTAAATCGATTACCGATCGATATAATAAGATATAATTGCTAATAATGAATACTGCCGTCGAAGCAGCGCCAATTAAATTAAGAAATTACGCTGTAATCATTTATAATATGTAACCAACATTTTGTACCGTTATGACGCATTATTACGTTATTACGCATATCGTTTTTTCTTAATTAATTTTTTTCAGTTTAAACGAACCGAATGAATTTCATTTAAGAACAAATTTTCGTATTTTTAAAGAGTTTCCCATTTTTTAAGGATTAATTATTTTTGTTTAAACGAACCGAATGAATTTCATTTAAGAACACATTTTCGTATTTTTAAAGAGTTTCCCATTTTTTTCTGAAAAATGATAGCTCCGAATAAACTAATTAAAGTTCTTTCGTTCACGTTTCAGTTTGTATCTTTTTGTATCATTTTTTGTTGTTGTTATTATCGTGATGGGTGGAGAGATGGGAGGTAACGAATCTCAAAAACGAAACATTTGAGCTGGTTTGGAAAGGGAGGCCGGAAGGGTTGGGTGAAAACTCGATTGAGTATGTGCGCACGTTACTATTAGTACGTACGTGTTCTCGCTTAATGCGAAATAAATTATCTCTGCAACGAGTCGTGTTGCGTGCGTATTCAGAGATGGATTTCTTTTCTAATTCCGTTTAATTGCTTTTGCCCGCTTCTGGTAATTGCTCTTTGATTGCGCTTGGCGTTCTTTGGGAAGGCGGCGGCTCCAATTAAAATAAGTTATCGCGACATTGAGAGAGCGTGGTCTCTCAATTATTTTGGTTTTCAGCCTCTTAAATGATAAATATTATGCCGGAGACGACGAACAAGTGGAGTGGGGAGGGAGGGGCAAACGGGGCTAATCGATTTTTAGTAATTGACACAGCCATGGTACATAAAAGAGAACAAATCCAGTAGAACTGGTTAGAGGAAGTCGATTATATTCCCATTTACAAGCGTCGCCATTTGCGTTAATCGATTTTTTTTATTCGCACGTGCAATTATCCTATTACGTGCCGTGTGTTGACCGGAATCATTACTCAATTTTTTATTTTTATTTTTTTTTTAGTGTGTGCCCGCCTACCTGACGTGTAATTGCTATCGTTTGATTATTACGAAAGTTGTCACGATATTAAATCCGTCTGAAAACTAGGCGAGGTTGGCATTTGCCATCCTGTATCATAAAACTTGTGGTGTCCCAAGTGGCAAGATTGGGATTGAAATGTCACCAAAACTTGCTCGAATTCGGCATACACGTATCTATTCTAATAAATCTTAAAAAACGACAAAAAATGACTGATCGACTAGACACTCGCAAAATCAAATCAGTCATTTCAAGTTAACCTCACGCTCGTTATCCCGTACCATGTTTTCCTGTCTCTTAATACATTTGCCGAAATCGGAGAGGGTGCGTTTAGACATTCAATTGTTCGATTGTGAATCCCCTGAACTTTTCCCCCACCGGCGTTTTCGAATGGTTATTCCGCACTTTTCAAATGTACTCAATCATTTAAAATGTGCCGAAGGGGTGCGTTTTGGGACAGCTCCTGCAATCTCGAAAGCCCAATTCAAATAGCCTGAACACTTAAACTAAAAACGCATCGGCAAGGATATAAGGAATGATAGTTCTAACTCTTCCAGCCCCTTTTGTGGCGGCCATCTTGAATTGATGAAGTCACGTGCTGATCGATAATGAGGGTCGATGCCTGGACGTTAGGCCTTGCAACAAGCGCCCAAATCAGCTCGTTATTATTTTAATAAATTATCGACAGACGGCTGCAGACTAAAATAATAAGCAATTAAACGGGCAAACGTTGGCAAATGAGATTTGTGTCTTTCGTTTTCTCCCCGAATATTTTTTTCTTTCCTTATTCCCGCCCCGTGTCATGATCCTCTCGTATTTTCTGCTCATTCTGCGGGCCAATTAATACATCTGTAAACGTTTTTCAGTCAATTACTAATGCTTCGGTTGTTAGTTGTGGCGCACGCTATTTATTACCTCACGTTATGCCGAGAATGTATTTCCAATTTTTTTTTATCTACGCGCCCCCCCACTAAATGGTTTCTTGTACTAGGAACTTCTCAGCCAATTTTGAGATTGGTGTTCAGAACGGAGAAACATGATCGCTTGCTTTGCTGCCGCTTATCTGCGTAACTAACGCCGTCTGGTGTCGGGCGCCGGCCCTCTATTTTTCTAATTGGAAATATGTCTGCGACGTAATTGGGTTCCAGAGATCTCTTTTTCTATTTTCTTTCGCGCTGGAGAAGGTTGCACGATGTTTTCTGACAGATTTTTTTTTTTTTTAAACCGCTACCATTTGTTACATTAGTGGCAAATTTATATTGCAATTTGCATATTCAAATTTAATTGGCAGTACCGTCGTGTCCAATGTACCAAAAATGCTGTAGCCGGTGATACAAACTTGACAAAAAAAAAATAAGCTTCGCTGATAGAGGAATTGTGGTGATTCCAGAAAATGTTAGGAGGGCCAGTAAATTAGGATCGAAATTATGTTTTTGATTTGCTTCAAATTATCATGAATGGTGGGAAAATGTCTAGCAGTGAACTTGGCAGTAAAGAAGAATCGAAAATTAACACCCCTTTCTTCCTAGAAATCTAGCAACGAATCTCGTAACACATAGTTCGCATGTGTCAAAACGCTGATCAAGTTGCGCGATATATTTGGATAATGCTTTCCTGATTCCAATTTATAATATCGGTGCTCTCTGGCCATTTGAAACTCTAAACTCAATTAAGGACTGTAACGGCCAATTGAGAAATAGGAGTAGTTGAACTCTGTGGTCAGGGGCATATTTCGTGGTGTTACGCTATTCCAAGATCTAAATATTTTCTGATAGATAATTACATATGTCGTCTGCTATTGATGCGATGTGTAATCGCGGGACGCTTCAAATTACAATTACAATTTATACACGCCAGCAGCCCCGGAGGGCCCTATGGCGGGGGTCAGATGACCAGTTAAGGGCAAAGATGTCCTATTTAAACTGATTCAGCACCTGTGGTGTTCTGCACAAAGAACAACGCGTTATTATTGTTGAAAAACTCGCCACAGAATCGAATCCGGCGATCTTAATGGATCACCCTGTACAACGGTTGTAGTCTCGAGCGGAAATAATATTGAGGCACCCTGTACGGGGTGGCTCGCTAGTCGTGTTCCCCTTTCCCCTGCTGTTGCCTCGGTAATCCAAATGAAGATTGAACGTTTTGAAATTAGGAATTGGGTTTTCGGCGAAAAGAGAGGGGGAGGGGGAGGGGGTGGGTGAAAGGGGGGGGGATTTGCTGAGTTGCGGCTTGTGACAGTCGGGGAAAACGGTTATTAGTGGAGGGGTGGAGATATATGGAGGTGGGATCACATAAATAGACGCGACAGCGTAATGTCGCCAAAGGGCTGCTGTGGCTGAAAGGGGAACGAAACCGGGGGGTGGTTTAGGGTAGAGAGTCGGGTTACGCAATTTTACAAAATAAATGCCTCTTTTTTTTCATTTTTTCTTCTTCGTGTCAAAATTGATTGGTTCTTTTTTTTTGGGGGGGGGGGGGTGG
>JAUJYS010006336.1:0-10396 GCA_033995665.1 Melogona broelemanni | reverse complement strand
TCCCTGCCCCTCACATATCTCCATAGAGACACGAGGGTGCAGTAGTCCTGTGGTGCACTAGGCACTACGGTGACTTTTAAAGAAGAAAAAAAATAATAATTCAACAGATTTTTTAACCAAAAGGCACTAATGCTGAACAGCTTTGCATACGGGAGGCGCTGCTGTCACATAAACAAAACTATTGGGGAAGGGGAGAGGCGCGCAACGCAAATGGATTCGAGGAAAAAAAGAAAAATTAGAATGCAGTTTTGCACTCGCTCTTTTCCAATGAATTGCTGGGCCGACCGAAACGGCATTGCTGGTAGCTGCCCCCACCAGAGATCAACATGCCCCAGAGGCATTTTCCTGCAAACCGATACAAACCGAGAACGTGTCCGAAAGTTCCGCGTCTCATCGTACCATACAACCACCGAAAAACACACAATTTTTTGAACAAAAAATAAGGATAACGATTTAATACAATCTTATCCGACCAGAATAAATGTTTATTCCACATTTTTTTTTAGAGGAGGAAATTCCCTTGTAGTGAATATCACTGCAGTAGATTCTGTACACACCGTGTTTCTTAGGCATAATGTACTTGTACGAGATGCACATTTTCATCAGTACTCCGGAATTAAATAAACGAGAGAGCCCGCGCCGGGAATCGAACTCGGGACCGCCGCACCGCATGCCGGTTGCAAAATCGACTGGGCTTGACGAGTCGTACATATTATAAAAATGCAGATTACAGGTAATTGTGTACGTCTTCCATACCAAATGTTTAAATTATTCCATTAGTCAACCATCGACTGGGTCAACATTAACCCGCGCGTTTCGATTGAAATCAAATTGGCTCATTCCCCAAATCTCAGGATCAGAAAATCGAATCACAAATAGACAACTGACTCAAAAACTGCATTTCAAGATGACACTGGATCCAACGATCATTTTGGTCACGCCGCTGACTATAATTTCGCTATACTTAACTGTAACATAAGTATCGTGGAATGCTGCTATCCGTTGAAGTGGAAACGGATGCAGAGCTAAGTCAACGAAACCAGCGTTGCCCTGTCGATAGGGTGCCGTCCAGAACCAAAATCCTTCCCAATGGCGCCGAGCGAGGCGCCACCAGTCACCACGAGTGCAAATTGACAGGTGGAATATTTCCCCCACCCTTACAATTTTTTCTGCGTTTTCACCATCCCTCGGTCATCCGACGACGTTAGACCAACCGTAACCCCACCCCCATCTTCACTCTTTCCCTCCTCCAACCGGAAATTTCGATCCTGCCCCCCTGCGCGAGACAGGTGGCGCCATCGCAGGTAACCGCCAACCAACATGTTCGCCGATCGTTCCAGACTCTCGAGACATTTTTCGCGTTGCCAACCCAGAAAGAGAGATCCACCTGCAGGCTTTGCTTTTCTTGCCAGCCACTCACAAACCAAAAAAAAAACACGCAAAAAAAAAAAAAAATGCGACGACGTCGCTGCGCGCGCAAAACGCAGTTGACCTGAGCTGACCGGCGCAGCCCAGAGTCTCGCACATTTTTCATTTGGTGGGTCAGGACAGGACCTAGACGAGCGGGAACGTCTCACCGAAAACACAATAACACAACACACGAAACAACACGAAGAGGCGGGGGAGGTTTTTTAAGGGTCTGGGGATGAAAGTGGGGTGGCGGGGAGAAACACATAAGGTATCCGCTTACCGTCTATGCTCTGACGAATCAGCGAGATGTTTTCCAGAATCTCGTCGCAGTGTTCGGGCGGAATGCCCATGGAGTGCAGCGTCGACGGCTGCAGTTGACACACCTTTTAATTTCACAGGAAACGGGTTAGTGGGGGTGGGTGTAAATAAATACTCGCGATCACATATTTCTGACGACGGGGTGGGGAGGGAGGATAAAACCCTCCTTTTATGCCTAGTTTCCACTGGTAATATCGAAGTCCATCGAAACGGTGGCGCGTCGATCCTTCCAGTTCGTCTGCTAGGCGGCCATCAGAAACGAAACCGATGGCGCCTAGCGGATCAGCCGGAAAGGTGAACGTTCACCATTGTCGAAGGTCTTTCGAATGTGGATGTCAATAGGGTATGAAATTTCGCCAAAACCACACACACACAGGGCGGCCATATTGTTTTTCGGGTGATGCTCCGTTCACACCGCATATTCTGATCCGGATTTCGCCTAGGTGCGTTGAGCCGTTGGATCGATACAGATGTTGCCGATACCGCCCACCCTAACTAAAAACTCCACGCACACTAGCTCGATTCGGGCCGTCTCGTGTGAACAGAATATGACATAACGCCGATGGAGGGGGGGTTGAAAAAAAGCGAGTCGCGTTGTTTCTGACTTACCGAATGGAGAGTCTTGAAGCCGTACGCCTCGAACAGCGCCGCGTATTTGTCGCACATGAAGGTTTTCAACCATCGCTCCACCGATCCTGACATTTCTCGCGCGCGGGGAACGGGAAAGGTCGGATAAATTATTCGCGAAATTTTATATTTCGGGTTCACAGACGGCAGCACACATTTTCCTGCGCCCCAGTCGAAATATTTATGCGTATCGAATCCGATTACAAAGTAATCGAATCTACAAATCTTAACAAAATAACCGGTTATATACATCCTCCCAAAGTAACCGATTACTGTATTGAGCGGTTTAGATTCAGATACCCATTGTGTTGACGACCGGGAAAAATATGGCGGATTCTTGCCTTTTTGGTAATCTTATGCCACGAGAACCGATGTTTGAACCAAAATTTCGTTATTAATCTCGGTCGATAAAAAGTAAAACTCATATGTTCTCCCACAAGATTGAAACTCATCTTGTGGCAACTAAAAAACTTACGATTGTCGATTATTACAAAGTTGTACCCTTTGGCAAGATTGGCTCATGAGAAACGACGACGCCATGCTCAAGAGCTCCTGTTTTCGAATAGGATTTCTGTCCTCTAATTCTTTCAGACTCTTTGAACATAACAACCTACATTGTATAGTTAAACGATTATTAAAATCATAATACATTAATACAATAAAAACAAAAAGTGCAATAGTTACGATAAAATTGAAGTTTTATTTTATTTATTATTCATAATTTGTTTTCACAAAAGATAATAAAGCCACAAAAGACACATTTTTGTCCTGATTTGCACATTTCAAAAAATATTCGAAACAAATGAAAGATAAGATATTACAAATTCAGAATAACTTTTAGTTTTTGGGTACCATGAAGTCAAATAACTTTTTACGTATATTTTTTGTCAACATTTTCGTCGCACAAAAGTCTGCTTCAAGAAGCGTCAAGTTGAAAATAATAACCAAAAAATAAAAATATATAACATCATATTCGTATATATTTTTTAACATATTCGTGAAAACGTTTTAAAAAAACAAATTTCTATGGCGATAAGTAAAAGATAAAGTTTCGGAAAATGCGAAAAATCGATTGCTTCAAACTATTTTTTTTTTTGCAGGAATTTGACGAAAAAGTAAATAAATCCGGTCGATTTGTTATTTATTGGCACAAAAGATCATTTCAAATTTTTAAGCATAAATAAAATGGGGTTATAACATAAATGAACATGAAAAATAACATACGTTTTGTTTCGAATATTTATAACATAGTTCAGCGAAAAAAATATGACGATGGATATTTAAAAAAAGGTCAAAATAAACACATGTCACTTAAGAAACGTTTATTCCCGTTAACGATCTGCGGAACAGTTATGTTATGACAATTCCAAAATGATTTCCACAATTAAATGGATTTTGCAACGAAAAAAAATCACAAGAAATAATAATAAAAAATAGCTGGAGCAGCTCTGCTTCAAACAGGTATCACTTCTGTATATGACTTTATCATGCCGCTGTTTCGAAGTTATCACAAAATCCAATGAAATGACACAACTAAAAAACACACCAAAATAATATAAAACACGTTAAACCATTTTCAAAAATTGTCGACATAAACCTAGTCACTCCGGCTAATGATTTCAATTAAATGATTTAAAAATGCTGTGCTTGTGCGGAGTTCACAAAATCCAATTCCTTTGCGTGACTATTTAACAGTAGATCCTTCACTTAGGAAAGCTTACCTCAGCCATTGCTACAATTTGTAGTTCAACTGATACAACAAAAGAGAATATATTTTATAAGCATTCGGTATCATTACAAGAGTAAATGTGATAGAACAGTGTCGCTGCATGCACTAACAACGGGCAGTTTCAATTTAAAATCAAAATATTTGGTACAGTATTATTGAGCTACTGTTGCCAACAATACAGTCTGAAGAATAAGTCCTAAATCTGAATAACAATAACTCTGAGTAAATCCTGATTGCGATTGGGTATGGCAAGTCATTGACACCAATTTTTTTCTTTTTTTGACGGACATTTGTAATAGCTTGTACAGTCGCTAAGTAGAAATGATGTTTTTCTCGACCAGATAGAAACGGAAACTTCTCTCTGGTCGAGAAAAACATAATTTCTACTTAGCTATTGCATACCAACGGCTCCTACACCATTAATAATTTACATGAGCTTGTACAGTCAATAATCCGTCTCTGTCAACGAATTTCTTCTGAAGGTCGAAATTATTTATTTTTAAATTCGTTGCCATGTTATTCTATCAATGAGCGTCGACATTTGCGACGCTGTTGCAGGATTGCGTCTTGTCATTGGATACTCCAAAAATAATGGCAATTAGAAAAGTCAATCTTTAGACAGAAAGTTCCCAATCACGATCAGGGTCAATACAACACGGAATCTTCCTACGTGTCTTCCATGTAGATTCAGCTTTGGCAACATACGCAGAAGCCATTTTTCAGGTTACCCCAAATTCGAGGCTTTCAAACTAAAATACAAGGTTTTCAATCCAAAATGCAAGGCTTTCAATCCCAAATTCAAAGCTTTCAAAATTTAGTTCTTAGGAGCCGTGTGGATGAAACTTACAGAAATAAAGGATCCTTGACCAGGGATGGAAACGGCAACAAATGTCGACTTGCACTTTTATTATAAAATAACAAAAATACGAGATTACACAACTTTAAGACGTATTACAGGCCTAGAAACGGTGGTTATAAAACGTTGTAGTTACGTTCACGCGTAACCCGTAACCTACGTGACCGCTGTGTCTAGCAGCGTGAACGTAACTACAACGTTTTATAACCACCGTTTCTAGGCCTATAATACGTCTTTAAGTTTTGTAATCTCATATTTTTGTTATTTTATAATAAAAGTGCAAGTCTACATCTGTTGCCGTTTCCATCCCTGATCAAGGATTCTTTATTTCTACAAGTTTCAAAGCTTTCAGTCCCCCAACTCGAAGCTTTACATCCTTAAATAGACACGTACGAGCATTTCGAATTAACATAAAAAATATGCTGCCCTGTTCACGCGACGATACAGTATAGTCAC
This sequence comes from Melogona broelemanni, assembly GCA_033995665.1. Classification (NCBI taxonomy): domain Eukaryota; kingdom Metazoa; phylum Arthropoda; class Diplopoda; order Chordeumatida; family Chordeumatidae; genus Melogona; species Melogona broelemanni. The sequence goes on along the minus strand of JAUJYS010006336.1, from coordinate 5,000 downwards.
ACATTACAGAATTAATATGCCTATACTGTAGAGCTAGAAAGTGGTAGTAGTAGGCAGTGTACATGTGCGTAGTATATATACGATTAAAACTCTGCAACCCAAGAACGGAAATAAAAACGGCTCTCCGGACTAGTCAGCCATGTTCTCCCCGTCGTCGTGGTTGACGGACGCCTGCCGGATATTTCGCTTCCGCTTGCGGACAGCGCGAAAAACGGGCTCCGCGTCGCCGCTCGCAGACTCCACCGGACCACCGGCGTCGTCCGTCTCCTCCTCCATCCTGGAGCTGCCCGCTCCGACATTGTGATCGGTCACGGCGTTCAGGAAAGACAGTTTGACTTTAGGCTGGCCGTCGCCGTCGGGCGTGTCGCTTCCGGTCGTGGTTGAGCTCTTGGTCGCGTTGGCCTTGCTGCCGGACGGGGCCGTCTTTTTGGCGCCGGGACGTCCCACCGAGTACTCCGGCATTAGGAACTTCCCAAACTCGAGTTTGCGGGGCGGTGCGACCGGTTCCGAACCCTCGCCGCCCTCTTCGTAATCGCTGCACGACTTCCAGCGCGACGTCAGGAAGGTCATGGCGGCGTCGGTGTTGGCGTCCTCCGACATAAACTCGGCCGTGATGTTGGCCAGACTGTACTTGGTCCACTGGTCCGGGTTGGCGCTGAAGGTCGGCACGGAGGAACCGGGCTCGGTGAGGGCCGCGGGTCGATGAGGGGCCCGTTTGGGCGCCACGCCGATGGGAATCTTGAACTGTTCGGGCGAGGTGGGTACGGTAGGTGGGACCGGCGGACCGCTCCGATGCTCTCCCTCCTCGTCGTCGTCGGTGCACGGCGGTGGATCGTACTCCTTCCAGGCCGAGACGCTGAACTTGTTCTCCAGGTCGTTGAGTTTGTCGAAGACGCTGGTCTGTCGGTTCTGGAAGCCCTCGTTGTGGCTGCGGATGAAGAAACGGTCGTCGCCGCCATCGTCGTCCTCCCCGTCCATCCTTCGGCTCATCAGCTCTGAGACGAGGCGGCTGCGTTTGTGGTTACCGGAACGTCCGCTAGCCCTACTGGCCATGGTGGAAGCGGTGGCCTATGGACATAGCTCGAGGCGAAACTTGTTTTTTTTTTAGGTTTCTGAAGGCTGATCGCTGATGGCGAGCAGGAGATATTTAGTTACTTGGGTGGAATGGTTGTCTGTGAGAAACTTGGTTTACTTTTCTTATTTTTGGCAACGGCGAATGTTTTGGAGAAATCAAAAATACTGCGTAAGGCGATCCAAAAGCACGTTTCGACCACAGGAATACAACAAAACCGGAAATGACTTCCAGGTATAAATGTTTTTTGGATGAGCGATAGTTATGAAAACTACCGATTCTCAAGGTTGGTATACAAAAGGTTTGCTCGTGAAAGCCTTTCGGTGTACGGGGCGGCACCTTTGAAGTCAAATGTGACGTCATATGAAGACCTCGTCTCGAATGCCAATACCTACTAGCAATGCCTCTGGATTGTCGATCGCCTAAACGCTGATCGTCGATAGGAAATTAAATTTTTGAAATGTGATGCAAGCTCAAGATTAGTACTATATACCCACATATTTCCATAATGTACTTTTGGAGTTTTCGACGATTTATACACACGTTGTCAGATATTCATAATGTGCGACAGGGACTATTTTGAAACATTTTAAGCCGTTTGTTTCCATGTGAGGTTTTTACTATTTCAATTGTAAACTGTTTTATTGAGCGTGCTCGCTCGCCAATCCGGGTTCGATTCCCTGGGTAGGCAATCGTTGGACTGCCTTATGGTACTGCGCAGAGGAAGACAATGACAAACCACCTCTGTATTCTGCCAAGAAAACTCAGGGGGCTTTTGCTCCCTGAACTCACCAGGTGTTGGAGTCCGGAGACGACACTAAGCAACAACAAGCAGCCTCAACTTGGTTTTTTGAAAACCTATAAACAGCGTCAACCTTTTGTTTATAACATCATTAACGTTAATCGATCATGTTTTGGCTTACTACACAATCATTCATCGCTACTCGCTCGGCTCGGCAACTTCTTGCAATACGTAAAAAACGAAAATAAAAGACTGCGTTTTTGGGTAAGTTGCAGTATAACCGAAGGTATTATACAAGCGTTTTCAAATCTAGCGCCTCTGAAGGTCTTCCGATTCGTCACACGCGTCTGACCAATCAGAGCGCTGCCTTCTTGACGAGCAATCCTTTTATATACCATCCTTGGGCGGAACCGGATGTGGAGAATTCAGCAACAGAAAACAAATATGGCGGCGTCGTTTTGAGATTTTTTGAAGTTTCGCTATATTCTATCGTATTTTGACTAAAGATAGTTGGATTTCAAGGAATTTTGGTGTTCAAGTGTTGCTTCTGAACTTCAACAATGAGCGGCGGAGTCTACGGTGGCGGTGAGATTGGTCGTTTTTGTCTAGTTTTTTGTATTCGAGCTGGCTTTTGCTGACAAAGCAAGTTGAAGCGTAGGCCTAATGTCATTACCGCTAGCCGGGTACGCCAAAACTTGGGCTCTAGGGATGGAAAAATTGCTCTTGATGGCTGCGGTTGCCCTCCTGGTAGTCCTCCATTGAACCAGACGACTATGTCTCAGGCAAAACAGACAGAGCAGAGGCAACCCGCTCAAGATAGAGACCCAGTTTGCTAGACGCAATTACGCTATGGTATCACCCCCTCCTAACTAATCTTCCTCTCAGTCTCTCATATTACCATAATACGTAAATCGTCAAAATGCTCCGAACGGCGATCACATTAATCTAGACAGCGTCAGGACGGACTACGTTTAATGCCAGCGCTCTCGTAATATGTGCGCGCGAAATACGAACATCAGTGTGTGACTTTGTTTTATAATTCCAGATGAAGTCGGGGCGCTTGTGTTCGACATTGGGCACTATTCCATACGCGCCGGTTATGCTGGAGAGGACTCTCCAAAGGTCAGCATTGAGATCATTTACTGTAATACGTGATTCGTTAAGGATTTCGTTTGGCAAATAGGGTGTCTCAAAATTGCAGTTCAACCTTAAAATTCATGTTTTAAGTCGCAATTAAATTAGAAAAATATGGACTGGTTTAAACTTGCAATAACTGTGGGAGGCAGTACTCGATTGGCCAACATTGGTGAGCATTAAATGGCTTGCCCGTACTTACCACGCCTACTCAATTAAATTGCAAAATTTTGAATCCCCCCATCCTGTTTTTTGAACATTTTTGGTATGGCGTTGTGAGATCAATACTTATTTATTTTTTATTTTTACAAATCACCGTAGTGCCTAGTGCACTACAGGATTGCTGCACTCTCATGTCTCTATGGAGCTGTGCGAGAGGCAGGGAAGGGAAGGGATTGGGAATGGCAGCTGGAATAGCCAGGTTGCAGGACACACCCCTAAGCTCTGGACTCCCTAATGGAAGCTCAGGGGCGACGCCAGTACCACATACTAACGAATAAGTGAAAGCCTGCGCCGGGAATCGAACCCGGGACCGTCCGCATCGCAGTCGGAAGCATTACCGACTGGACCATTTATGTGTGGAATGGTCATTTTTCAACGCCCCCGCATACCAAAGATATTCAAAATATAATTTTGATTGGGCCATTTCATTATTTGTCACACATGCGCGAGCATTCCATTTTTAATTGCAGTCCGAGATTCCCAGTCATGTGGGGGTAGTGGAGAAGGTCCTGACCGAGTCGATGGACGTGGAAGGGGGCATGATGGGCGGACAGACCAAGGAGGCGCAGACCGAGAAGTTCTACAACATCGACACCAACAGCCTGCACGTCACCAAGCAGGGCATGGAAATTACCACCTTTCTCAAGGATGGCATGAGTGAGCACGCTTAATTCATTTTTTTTAAAGAGTGGTTAATGGGTGCAAAAACCAAAAGGTACATTAGCACGCCGAGACGGATGTTAAAAGAAATAAATATTTAATTAATTATTTGCTAACTAAGTGTGGTCGTCGTAGTCGGGTGGTGGTAGATCAACCGCCTGTTACGCGGCGATTCCGGGTACGATTCCTGGCCTGGGCTCGGTAATGCGATAGGTGGTGATTGTTTTAGTTCTTTTTTAAGTGAAGTGACTCGCGACCACAAAGTTTCAGTTGTCCACTACCGAATATCGTGTGGTGCTTTACTACAGTTGTATTTAAACGAAAATGGAATCGCTAATTGCATCGTGTAAAGTTCCCCGTTCGTCAACCGTTGTCCCGGAGCATCTATTCCAAAAATATCGGCATTTTAAAACTGACAGACAGCGTACACAAATTTCACCTTGTGATAGAAAATATGAATGGCTCGAGGAAGTATAACCTCACATTTTTTTTCTTTTTTTACCGCTATGTAGTCGAAGATTGGGATATGTTCGAGCATGTTATGGACTACGCTTACACCATGAACATCAAATCCGAGTCCCACTTGCACCCGGTTCTGATGTCCGAGGCCGCTGTAAGTCACCCTAACGCATACATCTTTACATTCCATCCTCTCGAAACCTTATTATTCAAGTTTACGATTTCGTCCTTTACTGATGGCAGCGTTCTTGTTTTTTCTCTCCCTCGCTTGCTCACGTCCAGTGGAACTCGAGGCCCAAGCGCGAGAAGCTGACCGAGCTCATGTTCGAGAAGTACAACATTCCGGCGTTCTACCTGGTGAAGAATGCGGTGCTGGCCGCCTTCGCTAACGGCCGCTCCACGGGCATCGTGGTCGACAGTGGTGCCACTCACACCAGCGCCATTCCCGTACACGACGGTTACGTGCTCACACAGGGTAAGCATTCGCCGCAAACAATTATTTAATCATTTATATTTTTAAAAAAAAATATCGACTGAAGCAATTGGCATTTTCTACCTTACCGAACTTAATAAATACTTGAAGGCAATAAAATAATTAATTTTATGAGATTTATATGTACTACTCTTTTGTACGGACCGATGGCTCAGTGGGTATGGCGACATCCTACGAAGCCGACGGTCCCGGGTTCGATTCCCGGCGCAGGCTTTCGT
>JAUJYS010006335.1:0-10396 GCA_033995665.1 Melogona broelemanni | reverse complement strand
AAACTAAATTTCATCCGAATGTTGCCGTTCTCATCGATCCTTTTTGGTCAAGGAATATATTTCATTCTCCGCTTGTTACATTACGCATTTCGACAGATTCAAGGGCGGCTTTTACGAGACATTCTTTGACAGTCATGTCGCCTTCTGGTTTTTTACAATCCTGTCAAAAAAATTGAAAATAAATGTTTAATAATACTATTCTTTCTTTTGATCAGTCTAAAATTTTTATGGGCTTATTTTTATAACTTACATCATTTTCTGTCAGTGTGGTCTCCTGAAAAAAAAAACAACTCTGTCCGTTAACATTCATTTGGCCAACCATCTCTGTTTTATTTATTTCATTTCGTTTCGTTCGATGAAAATGTCATTTTGTTTCGGACTGGTATGCGCGCGGTTTAATTGACGTCATTGCACCTGCTCACGTGTAAAGCCCAAACAAATTGAAATATTCGTCGAGGCAAAAGAGAAAAGGACGGAAATTGGGGAGAGGAAGGATAAAATGTTGGTTTAAATTACCGATTTTTTGACGGCCTCTTCAACTTTTTCTATAAATATAGATAATAGATCATTGAGACAAAAAGAAGGAAAAAGCGAAAGTCAGTCATATTTACGTTATACAGATGTATTTACAATATAAACCCGCAAGCAGTGTTTGGTGGGAACGGAACGGAAAAGTTTCGTTCCTTGGAACTAGTTCTTTTTTGAGGAACATAGAAACCCCTAGGTTCCTTTTAGTTTATGAGGAACAGTAACGTAAAAATGGTTAATTTTTAGAGGAACTGGAACGGGGGTCCCTTTTTAATTAAGGTCATAACCTTTAATTTTTTACGAGTACAATTTTCCAAAATGTGCCGTCAGCGTAACCATTTTGCAGCATCAAGCAGAAATTTTTGTCACAAATGTTTTTAAAATATTTTTAATCAGAGGAACGGAAAATTTCTAGGCTTCTTTTGAAAAGGAACTTATGAACGCCGAGCTTCCTTTTAATTTTTGAGGAACTGGAACGGGAACTGGTTCCTTTTTTCATCGGAAGAACGGAAACTGGTTCCTTTTCGAAAGGAACAATGCCAACACTGTCCGCAAGAAGCCCCCTGATGTGATGTTGATATTTCTGTAGGCCCCCGTGGTTCAGTGGATATAGTCACAGTCTTCTAAGCGGGTGGTCCCGGGTTCGATTCCCGGCGCAGGATTTCGTTTATTCGATCCTGTGGTACTGGAATGTGCCCCTAACACATTATCACAGCGACACGAGGGGTACAATAACCTCCTGTAGTCCTATTCACTACAGTGATCCGGAATAAAAAAATAAAAAAACTTGATATTTTACTTGATGTTTTTGTTTTTTTAAGTTAATGCAATCTACGCATGTCAAACAGTGGAAATAATGTGATATGTGATTGTACCGCACCACTATAGAGCTATGATTAACTCTTGTCAATTTTAGTGGCCTAGATATATATTCTTCGTTTTAAACGTGCAAAAATACTCACTCAAAATGATTTCTTCTATTTTGTTGATGGCATCACATTCTCTCGTGGTTACATGTTCTCCTGCTTTGCAATCCTACATGTTAAGAGGTCAAAAGGTCAAGATTTATCACGTATACACATATTATCAATCAATTTTTTGTTAATAGATTACTAATCATTTTTCTGGAAAAAACGTCACAGCACATAATGAAAAAGTGGTCACTAGATGGCGCACGTAGCATCTGCAGTCAATCTTACGGTAAAACGGGCACTATCGATAAACACAACTTTTCGTAGTTTATTGTTTGAATGAGATAACTTTAAATAAACTTTTATTTAAGTAAAATAGAAAACTGTTATTCCATTTATTGGAGCATTTTTTATTGTTGCTAGTCAAACAAGAGCAAAATATTTCCAAACGTCTATCACTGTTGAAACCAATGGTAATTTTGAAGGCAAAAATTATGTTCGGACTCTACGATCTGTAGCGTCCTTTTCCTTTAAGAGACACTGTTGACGCAACGCATGCCATCTAGTGGTAAACTAGTAGTCTCAGCCGAGGCATCGGCTATGAGGGGTGTCGTCACCAGTACCCCAGGATCGAATAAACGAGAGCCTGCGCCGGGAATCGAACCCGAGACCGCCTGCCCAGAAGCATGTTGCCATTAGGCAAGCATCCCTCTGGAATGGATGTGAAACGGTGGGACCCGTGTCTGTATCATGTCAGGTACTAGTTACACATCTGTATCTATTTATATAGATTCTAAAATCTATAAAGTTGAGGCTATAGGCAAAATTATCAGGTTGTGTCCTTGGGTGAACGCAAGTTGTTTTAATTATTTTTTTGGCTAAATTACACTTTCCCGGCATGAGCGACCAGAAAATACGGTATCGAGTGGGGAGCGTAGCGAAAGTCAGTCTCACCTGATTAGTAACTTCATGTTATATTTTTGGTTAGGCAAGTCAGGTTCTCTACGCGCCCCACTCGATACCGTATTTTCTGATCGCTAATGCCGGGAAAGTGTAATTCAACCGTAAATGTGTATACACAGACGGCTAAACATTTAGTGCGGTGCAGAAAATAAAATTTTATCGACCGTCATTTTGTGCGGTAACGGCGCACCGTATACGCCGGTTTTCGCCGTGTTTGCCTCGACTCCGAATAAAGTTAAAAATCAGCTGACCTTGGACCAACCCAGGAAGTATAGGACCAAGGTCATTGTTCAAAAAAAAGGAAAAAGAAAGAAAAAAAGGAAGAAGAGAAAGAGGAAGAAAGGAGGGATGGGACGGTGTCGGTGACAGGAACCTGGAACAGGATCTGGTTCCCTTGACGGGATGGGGACTGGGCAATTAATTCTAACATGGGAAGAGTGCGATTGATTAGATCGGGCGCGGGCGGATTGGGCGCCCGCTGAATGCGCCAGTGCGCCCAGCCTGGATTCGGGAATTTGAGATGAGTGGAAAAAGCGCGGAAAAGGCGCAAAACCTTATCTGTGGAGTGCGTACTTACCGCCAGAAAATACGTATTTCAAATCGTAATTTCAAGATTATAATTAAGAAAGGTGGTCAGGACACCAAAAAAATGAATCAACTGAATGTTTCTTTTCAATTCACCAAATATTTAATTTTTGGTAACTTTTTTTTAGATCTACGATGAAGAAATTCCCCTGCGAAATCCGAGAGGAATAGACATACTTGGTTCAATGCTGCAAGCGTCCTCTTACAGCGTCAATATTTACAAGTATGGAAGTTTGCACAACACTGGTCACAACTCAATTGGAAAAATCAACGATCCTGTAGGGAATCTTGGTGTAAGTTGAGTATTTGGCCGGTATTACATTTACAATATATACCCGCAAGCAGCCCCTTTTTAGCGGGGCCAATGGCGGGGGTCAAAGACCAGTTATAGACAAAGATAGAGTTGTCCTATTTTAACAGGCTCTGTATATGAGAATCTGTTAGATTGTTCCACTGCCAAAACACTCTTGGGTAATTGGAATGTTTGTAGTGGTTAAGCTTACATAGTGACACATTCACCATTCTGGTGTGACCCGTTCTTCTAACCCTTGTTACTGCCGGACTGACAATTTCCCCAACATTGGCATCCCAATCTCCCTTCAGGATGCGAACCAACAGTCTGATAATAATATCTTTCCTACGGTCTTGTAACAATTCCCACCCAAATTTTGATAGCATGTCTGTCACACTGTCTATTCGACCAATTTAATACAATAATTAACAAGTGTGTAAATGAAGCGCTCAATAATTCCTAGCAACTCTGTTCGTCACATTTTTTATACTGTTCTGATTATGTTCTCTTATTGGTTTTACTACCGTGGCTTGCACGCTTCCACTGCGTTTGTTCTAGCTAATAATTTCTTTAAAACCAATGTGGTCTTAATAAGGTGTTTTAAGATATTGATAGATATAGTACCATAGACATCTAAAGAGATATTGATAGATCATGAGCAAATTTAGCAACTTGCTCGAAAAGACCTTTCCTCGATTGTTTTTTTAAATCGGAACTTATACGCGAAAATTGCTGCCGTTTGATACACCATCCTGTGTTTGTTCTATATAATTTCGTGTCACGATACATGACTCTTAATCATTTATTTATTTATTTGTAATTGTCAGGTTCCTGCAGGAATTATGGAAAAGGTTGTTACTACGGCAAGGGATCCGATGTTTTATCGTTGGCACAAGGAAATTGACAACATCGCTGAGGAGCACCGGCTACGCATGAGGCCATACTCTGCTGATGAGGTAGGTGGCTGGAAACGTTATCGTGCAGCATAAAATTATTGTATGTCGAGTGACCTTCGATGTTTGATGATATTTTCGTAGGTACGTGGTATTTATGTGATAATTATTTCCCTTCAAACCCTTCTGAACCATCACTTCATTACGACATAAATTTTTCTTTTTATTAATTAATTTATTAAAATCACCCTAGTGTCTAGTGCACTACAACATTACTGCACCCTTATGTCTCTATGGAGATGTGTGAAGGGCAAAAGAAGGAAGGGATGGGAAATCGCAAATGGAATAGCCAGGCTGCAGGATTCACCCCTCGACTCTAACTCCCTAGACTCCCTAATGGAAGCTCAGGGGTGACGCCAGTACCCCAGGCTAACGAATAAACGAACGCCTGCGCCGGGAATCGAATGACACAAATTAATATGTTAAATTTCATTTTTTGTTTGAAGATGGAAAAAGTGTTCATTTTATATTTTAGCATATCACACTCTTATAAGAAAAATAATTCTGTGAATGCTATAAGCTAAATGTTACATACTACTTTGAACATCTTCCAAGATATTGCGTAATTTTTAATAAAAAAAACATATTAATGCAATTAAAGCTGTGCTGGAAAAAGATAAGCTTCGAAAGCATTTCAGTTACTGGTGACGTCACTGAAACAAAAAACAAGCTTACGACATACATGCAAAAAATGCCGGCTTACCTGAAAGGTGGATTCGATTTGTTAGCTGAATTTCCGGTCAAGGTAAATATAATTAAGACTTTGCTGTACTTGCTTTTCTCATTATTAGATTTCTTCAATTTATACTTATGGTATCCTTGCCAATCATTTACATCAATAACGTTTAAATAACCAATCTCTTGATATTTTAAACTCACTTATTGTTGCATTACTTTGGATTTTCATTGCGAACATAAACAACTTCATTACAAGATACATGTATTTATTCGTGAATTAGGCAGCATATATTAAGATTCGGCTAATGTCCAGCTTGCCCTAACGAGCGACCTGAAAATACGGTATCGAGTGGGGCGCGTAGCGAAATTCAGTCTCACCTAATTAGTCACTTCATGTTATGTTTTTCGTTAGGCAAGTCAGTTTCGCTACGCAACCCACTCGATACCGTATTTTCTGGTCGCTCGTTAGGGTAAATTGGACATTTACCCATCGAACACCATTTCCAAATAATGATGCATTTGGCTACAATTTTTCCTTAGAAATCGGATGCATTAATGTCAACATTGGCAGAATTTTTACTTTTATTAACTCACGCGTCCTTTGTTTAATGATAATGTATACATTTAATCTAGTCCGATTTCAAATGATATCCGGGCTATTATCTTAATCAAAATATTAAAATCATAGCGCTTTTGATTAATTAAACAATTACAGGACAGGATATTAACATCCTAACAATAATACAAGATGCAAGGTTAATGCCATTATTTATACTTGTGTAGCGTTGACATTTCAGTTAAAGTTCAGCGGTTTTGCTCGAGCGTCATTTAGCGAGCAAGCATCACCGCAAACAACTTCATTTTAGTTTAATCTAAGCTAACAAAAAAGTTAGCTTAACGTTAGATTTAACTTTGCGTCGTTTCACCGTTAGGTGGCGATGGTTGATGTTAAAATTGTCAATTACGTAATCCATAGTCAGGCAGACACTAACGCCACCTGTACATTTACCTATAGTTGGGATCCTTCTGCTATGCAGACGCGGATAAAACCTTCGTGCTCCCCTCATTTGCACGTGTGTACGGTGGTAGAGGGGGGGGGGGGAAGCTCGCTCAATTCGCCATTGCTGCTCGGTGCACACATGTGATGGCCTTGTTGCAAGCCCACATAGCGGCTAGTGTGTGTGTGTGTGTGTGTACGTGTATGTGTGAGCGCGCGTGCATTGATGGCGCATGCAGACCCCGACAGAAAACGCTATATAGTCCATTGTGTTCGACATGGTGCCCTTAGTGAAGCTTGAATAATGGTAAATTGAACCCTTTGCGCGCATTTATTGGCTCCATTAACTTCGCTCGGAGAGCGGCTTCCACCACGCTTAACAGCGGCACCCGTTTTCGATCACGTGACGTACTGCCTGGGCCACCGTGCCATCACCCACAGTGTGTGTGTGTGTGTGGCCTTCGCTGGCTCCAGTCTAGCCATCTATCCGTTCTCTGATGATTATGAACCGGATCAGTAGGCTATTATGTTTGCACTGGAATGGATTTTTGTGGCACTATGGACACGTAATACTAGCTTGGAAAGATCAGTGAAGGGAGAAGAACGTAAAAGATGGCTTGATTCTATAAAGACTGACAAGATGACGCTTCAAGAGCTGGGAGGTATGTCGTCGAATCGAACCAATTGGGGAGCACTTGTGAATGACGTCACAAGGAGGCGGAAACAATTCGATAGAACAAGACACTCAGATGTCAAATGCTTTTTATATGAATTATTTTTTTATGTGCTCATACTCGCGATTGTACCTAAATGACAAAAGATGGTTTGAATAACCAAAGATCGTGCAACAGTTACAACAACGAATTCGTACAGCCATCACCAATATATTTGGTAAATGGTCGATAGGCTGTCACTGGTTTAAATTGCATCCGACGTGCTAGAACATGTATTATTCGTAATTAATAATTGTATATTGAGTCCATATTTACCGGAAGGTGTCGCCAGGTTTGCCTGTGCCTACCCCGTTATCGGTTTGATTACGTCAAAATACATTGTTGCTTTTTGTTAATTAGTCGAGTTCCAATCACTGGGTTATTGCAATAATAATGTTAATTCTTCGTGATGCATTATTGCACTCTTGTTATGTTTATTACAAGCAGTAATGGCGTAAAGTAAATTTATTACAACCAAAATGGCGTAAAGCCCCATTTTATTTTTAAATAAAAGTGCAAAAATGTCAAACAAATGGACAGAAAATGACAAGTGTGTCAAACCTTCTATATGTCGTTGATGTTTATGTCGGGCCCCAGTGGCTCAGTGGATATGGTCACATTTCTACTGAGCGGGTGGTCCCGGGTTCGATTCCCGGCGCAGGCTCTCGTTTATCCGAGGTACTGGCGTCCATTAGGGAGTGCAGAGCTTAGGGGTGGATCCTGCAGCCTGGCTGTTCCAGCTGCCAACCCCCTTCCCTTCCCTGCCCCTCACATATCTCCATAGAGACGCGAGGGTGCAGTAATCCTGTAGTGCACTAGGCACTACGGTGATTTAAAGAAAAATACATATGAATATATCCTGCAGCCTGGCTGATATACATATATATATATGTAAAAATACATATGTATATACTGTCGACAGAAGGCAGCAGACGTTTTCACTGTGTAGGTGTCTTCTTGACAATTTGAATTAATAAAACCTGTCATTTCTCATATTCTCAATACTTTTACACGATTTTAACCGATTCATTTCTAATTTGGTGCCGTCGTCCGGAATGAAAGTGGAGACGTGGGGTCCGTACGCAGTCAGGTACATGTTAGATTCCTATCTAGGTCATACGCCTAGGCTATAGGCCAAATTACAAATTACAAGGCCGCCCCCCTGATGTGGGCATTAAACAGTGCTGGGGTTCGTTAATTTTGAAAAGGAAGCGGTTATTAATTAGTTCCGAGAAAAAGGAACGTTCCTTTTCTCGGAACTTTTCCGTTCTGTTCCTACCCAACACTGGCTTTGAGACGAATACGTTCTTAAGCCTTCTTCACAAACATTACAAAAAACCTAAATTAAGGTGAGCCCGGTTTTACGATACAGAAAAATGACTCCAAAGTCGACCGAAACATCCGGCCCCCCAACAGATGATCTGCATGTTGCAGCAGCATCAGCAACAGCTTCCGTAATCGTTCACCGGGACTAGAGAACGAATAGGAGCCGAAGCGAACGAGGCGAGAGAAAGAGAGGACGCTGTAGGATGATTGGAGCTTTATGGGTTGTCCTCCATCCTTTCCCCGACGAGATTCGCTCTCTTAAAAGACATCGTCACTACGTAGTAGTAGTAATGACGATGCGGTGGTGTGAGGATGAAGCTCAGAGGCTGCGGCCTGGAGGTGACGATGGCAGCCACTTGGAACTGTCGCCGTCATCACCCACCACCACCACCGCCGATTCAACTCACGAAAAAGGTCAATCGCCCCGAAAACGACGCATGTAATTTTAGATTTTCATCCACGCGGATTTTCCTCCGCAACCTGAGTGGGGAAGTCTATCGATGAGGTAGGCGGCCATGTTGTTGTGCCGCTACATTAGTGACCTTGGCTGTACGTGTCATCCCCGCCGCGTCTGATACGTTTTGCTCGTGCGTAGTGGGGTAGGGGGAGGGATGTTGTAATGATGGTTTAATGAACTCGCCGCGAGGTGTAGTTCTGTTGCTGGGTGCGTTAGGGCGAACCAAAGGAAGCAGTCTGCGACCCCAATGAAACAGTAGACCTTTCTTCAATTATGGTGCTCGTGCTTTCTTTTTATTTTTGAAAATTTTCGGGCTTCGATCCTTTGCAATTGACATCGATCAATCTTTCGATATCGCCTAAGAAACGATTCAATTTTGTATCAATTAATTATTGATATCCACCCGCGTACTCAAATATGTGTGGAGATTTTATTTCTAAACAAAAAAATCTACCCTAGTATTGAAACAATCGGTCTTTCGATATATATTTTTTTTTAAATCACCGTAGCGCCTAGGGACTACTGCACCCTCGTGTCTCTGTGGATCGATATTTCGATATCGATAAAGATTATCGACAAAGATATCGATTCACAATAATATATCAGTTAATTATTTATCGTCCGGACACATTGGGTCGTCGGCAATCGGCATAAAAAAAAAATATGTAAAGCGATTTTATTCAGAAACAAAAATGCTGAAGTTGGCATCAAATTTTGTAAAGCTCGACTAAAAAAATGATAATTTTTGTTTCTTTTGAATATTTTAGAATAGGTGCTCGCATCTCGATTGACCTTTAACAATAATTTGTTTTAATGTAAGGAATTTTTTTTTCTGTCATATAACAATGAGCAATTTATGTTGCTATGACGATATCAGTTGACATCGAAATACAAACATACCTCCAATAAACATTGTCACGTAAACGTTCATAAAATACGTAAACTTACATAAAACAAAAAATAAATTGAAGGAAAAAGTCATTTTTTAACCTTCATATTTACTGTACTGGGTTCAACAACATTTGTCTGCAATGTCAACGTCCTTATAAGGACAAAACGCAAAGCAAAAAAAAAAAGCCTTCACAAAATCTAATTAACTACTAGGCACGGCTTGGACCACCCTCCACACCAGCCAATTTGTCTGGTAATCCCTCCGCAAATCCACAGTAGCGCAATCACCGCTGCCAAGAGAATCAATTAACGCGTGCATCACCAGTTTGATGGACACAGATCAACACGCCATTTGCCGTTGGCTATTAGATCCGGTAGAAAGTGGTCAGTAAATGATTCAACCACGCGCGCGCGGGCAAACGCACACACACAATTTGTTTAATATTTAATTTTATGGCCTACAGCGGGAGCGGCCAAGGTGACCAGAGAAACCGCTTCCAACATATTCTTTTAACGTTCAAATTTGGGCAGCCTATATCTCTGACGCTTTAGGGTTAGCCATACTATAGGTACTCTGTAAACCGAAACGCACTAAGACAATGGTTTTGCACAAATTCCACTTCGAAAGTGACGCGTTTAGAGGTATAACCAACTGATCGAACAAGCAAAGCTCCGTTTTTCGAATCATATCGACATGAGCATTGATTTAATTTTTGAGAATTAAAAAAAACTCAATCATAACTTATTCATTTTTTTTAATTCAATCAAAATTTGATCAATGGAAATGTTCTTGCAACTGAACATCACACAAAATTTCAGTTCTCTAGGTAACCTCAAATAATTACTAAGAAGCAGACTGACAATCAAGGTTCATGTTAATCTAAATAAAAGGTTCTAGTAAAACCAACAGAAAACTCCAAAACTATGAAAATATAACAAGGCCTAACAATGCGACATCCTATAAAACCAAAACGGAGAGTTCATAAACACAATCTCCGATTAATTTGTCGACAACAGATATAAGAGTGGTTCAGTGGCTATGGTCATAGACTACTAAGCGGGTGGTCCCGGGTTCGATTCCCGGCGCAGGCTTTCGTTTATT
>JAUJYS010006334.1:0-10331 GCA_033995665.1 Melogona broelemanni | reverse complement strand
AGGGAATGACATTGGGGGTGGTGGTGGGAGGAGAGAGAGATGCGGGGGTGATAGAAATTAGGGCTCGATCCCAACCGACGACGCGCTTACTTAATATGTAAGAAGTTGAACGGGTGCATCGGTGCGTAATTACCTCCTGAGACATTCGACCAAGTAGACGACAGTGTGCAAGCATCATTATTTTTGCATCTCAAAATAGGGTAGAAGAAAAGGTAATGATTTGTCATCCGAAGCGCAAATTACACGAAAGAATTCCAAAAAATGTTTTGTAAAGGTGACACATTTTCATTCTCGAAAGCGCTAGGTTTTTTCAAAATTATTCTTTAATGGGAAATTCTCCTCACTGCAGTGAATATGATTGTAGGAGATTATATTCCCTTCGTGCCAGGAGAACGTATTCATCAGTAACCAGGGATCGAATACTTAATTCTCTGAAAACGAGAGCCCGCGCCGGAAATCGAGCCCGGGACCGCCGCATCGTAGCCGGTTACAATATCGACTATTAAAAAAATTACAAGATAAATTGCCACAATAAATTAAATTCATTCGAAAAAAACGCTAGTGATCAAATTTAACAAATACATGTAGATGTCAAACTTATAAATAAAATAAATAGACTAGTCAAGTAAAATAGTAAAAAAATATATAATTGATCACAGGCATGCCACTTGACATCAAAATATATCAAGCATAATTAACGACATGCATGTCCACTTCTTGGTTATTGATTTGCTTACGGATGTGTACACTGTTTATGGATATGTACACATCCATATTGAGACACACTCTAGTTTAGTCAAGTAAAGTTTGATACAGGAAGGCCAAGAATCTTAGATCGACTTTAATTAAGCATAAGTCGCTTGGATTTTGTATTCCTTTAATTCGTGATTCTACCTCTACGTTAAGTTTTCGGACGAATACATGCATACGGTCGTTCTACTCCAGTGATGACAAGGAGGTGAGAGGGTTCTCAGGAAAGATCTGTGGGTGACAGATTTTTTTTTTCCGAAGGGTTTTTTATTCGTAGGTGGGGTGGTCGGGTGGTGATAGGAGAAAGCGTGGGGAGGAGGTGATGAAGAAGACTAAGAAAAAAAAACAGCTTTATGCCCGTCATAACTTAAGACGGAGAGTGTCACATTGTTGAAGCGTCGTCGTGTGTATAGTACGTGCCAAATAGCGTTGACGGGTGGCATGGTGAGGCTGCGAGCCCGCGGAGAGAGCGACGCGCGGGGAGAGAGACGCGATTCATTAAAAACGGCGACATTAAAATATGTCAATATCCTCTCCCCTCCCCATACAACCCATGCACACTTCGCCGCCACGTCTAATCCAGTCACTCCCAGCCACCCCAAACTTCACCCCACGCCATTTCCCCTCCACCCCCATCTCCCATCCACTCCCACTATACCCCTCAAATTATCGTCATTTTCTGCATATTAGATATTATAATGGCGGCACTTATATATCTACGAAAATCCTATTCATGGGGCATGCCGCGCTGGAGGCGACGGAGAGAAAAAGCTATTGAGCGAATCGCTTTCTGCCAAACCGCACACAAACTAAAAACTAAGATGTCGTTCGTTTTTCCCGCATTGACGTGCGTGTTACCGCAGCGTCATTACTTGGTGTAAAACGTGCCCAGGATGTTATTATTATCATTTATTTAAAACGTCTGAAATCTATTGAATAAAGTAAATCCATACCAAGTTTCATAGGAAAATCAAAGAAACGATACATCCAGAACAGGGCAGGGGATAGCCAACGACTAGAGCTGGCAAGGCTCCAAGCACAAAGCTTAAATAATAGAAACTGTACACAGGTTGTTACTGATTTTCAAAACTTGAACACCCTAAAGTTAAAACAGAGGTGAAAACCGACAAAAGACCGAACGTGACAAAAGATATCCCAAGTAACGCCGTCCACATCTTGGAATGGTTACTTGTAAAAATTTTTTAGTTTCGTCGGGATTCGAACACTTAATATCTAACTAGGTAAATTAGGTAAGCGTTATTTAATCCAGCACCCACCTGAGAGCACCATTCCATAAACTCAACGGATTTCTATAAAATAAATATATAATATAATCCCTCCTCTACCAAAAAGAATTCTTAGTGTAAGCGTTAACAGTTGTATATCAGTTAAATCTAACAGTCGGGCAATCCCCAAAAACCATAAATCCACTGAAACCATAAATAATTATCAATAAAATCGAGCAGCAACTGAATAGAGTGAGTAGTAACAAATACATAATGCGATTGTGAAATAGTGCAAGCGGATAAATACGATGTATTTTCATTTGGATCGTTGCGAGACCACGCATTAAAATTATCCTGCAATCCAAGATAAGTGAAAACATCTCACAAGCAAATCCAAACAGTTGTAAAAGCGGCCTAGAAAAAAAAATTACGCTCTGCCCTACAAGACGCATTTGCTCATAGTGCACTACATCTAATTGCCAAGCAATTATATTTCTGCATTGGAATCCCGGCTAATAACAGGAGATGGGAGTGAGCAACAGAAGGAGATGAAGGTGGTGGATAGGGGAAAGAAGTGGGGTGGCGTGTTTCGAAAAACACAAATCGCTGGCTGCGCATATCAAACCTGTTCCGTCGCGATCAACCGATGTTTGATAGGAACAGAAGACGTCTCGATAATAATAAAAAAACACAACGCCACCAACGCTCGCATCGCGCGCCATGTAATAATAATAATCGGATTAAAAAATTACTCGTGACAGCAGCTGCGCGCATCAAAAAGATGTTGGTGGGATGGGGTGGGGGTAGTAGGAGCTGGGAAGACAGCCAGCGTCGAAGACTTGGGAGACGCGGGTGAAGGCCGGGGCCCCAGAATAACGAAGGGGAACGAATTGCGCGTTCGATTTTTGATTCGACAGCTGTGTATATAGTTTTTACAGCAGACCGCTACAACAGAGTTCCATGACATTAATGATGATGACAAAGACATAATGTACAGTAGAAAAACTTGGAAATTCGACATAAACAATATGGAATAAAAGAATTTAAGAAATAACACTTTTATCTAGTAAATCATACAAAGATCGAGAGGGACGACGTCCGGTGCAGCGCCGGGAAAGAGACGAACGGCGCTGCACCGGACCTCGTCCCTCTCGTTTTGTTTTGTAGACGTCCAAACCCCCTATTAATTATTCATACAAAGATCATTTTACAAATATTACGAAAAATAATTCAACATTACTTGATCGGATAATTCCTTCACTTATACGTGCGAAGAAAGTTCAGTAAAGCCTCTAATCACCTATTTAATTTAAAAATTAAAAAAATATAGTTCAAGAGAATTTGGGCCATCATGTTCCATTTAAATTGTTTTAAAAATTATCCAGCGAAAGTAATACAAGATACCAATCAATGAATATCAATTTCATCCATCAGATTCGAATGTGTGTATATATGTGTGTATAATGTGGTATACTTTTTGCAGTTTCCTATATTTTATCCACTATCGACATGTTCAACTCAGTTTAAACGGCCAAATGTACAGGAACATAACTATCGCTGCTTTAAGGGGCGGTTCGCTAATTTCAATTTTTGAATGGAAAGTCATTAATAATGATATTGGCGAGCCTGGTGTAACAAAAAAAAGAGAAAGGAAAATGGCTGACGGGACTATATGGGTGATGGCAACAGCATTCCGATGGCCAAATTATTTTCAATAAAAAACTCGTATCTACCTAGAAAAAAACAGATCTGGATGTTATGGGCAATAGCCGGTCATTAGGCATCAGATACATGCTCAAATAATCCCCTAATAACAGGTATGTAAGAATACCAGAAAAAACATCATCGAAGAACAATGGGTAAGCACAGATCGGGGAACCTTCAAAATACCGTAAGGCAACCCAATAATCAACCTTGAAATATATTTTTTTAATGGCCGCCGATTATATATTGATATATATATATATATATATATATTGTTTGTTAACAACAACAACAATATATCTATAGAAAATTGAAAATTCCGCAGGTCAGAAAATAGCACGAAAATAGATGCACCTTTCGTTAACTAATTTCCGACAACCCAACTTTATCATGCGGAACAGATGGCTGAAACGTTAGGAAACAGCCTGACCAAGACTAGCCCGACCGTAGCGCCACCACATCAAATACAAGTACACCTATGTTCTCAAGGTGACTTCCAGCACACGACGAGCGTAGCTTACCGGCACGTTGGCATACAAATGCCCATTTGGCCGCGTCGTGTCGGTTGGCTCATAGCCGGTACCTACGGCAGGCAGGCGAGGAGGAGAGAAGCAAGAGCGGTGAGATATCCTGACAAAATGGATTTATTTGGCGGGGGCCTCACCAGTAATTGAGGTCAGAATATGGCGTGGCAGTGACGGCGGCGGCGGTGGCCGTGGCGGCGACGGTGGCGACGGAGGGTCGTGTGGCGACGTGAGAGAGCGAATGGTAGGAGGGCTCCGCGCTCTGTAATCAGCGCCCCCTGCAATTCCGACTGACGGTGGCTTGCCCCCCACCTTTCCACCTCACTCTCTAACCAACCCACCTGGTTTTCCACTTGTACCTTAACGTAGTGGGCTAGAAGAACTGGGTGCATCAAGGAAACCCCCTATCTCATTACTTAATATCACTGCCTTAAAAAATAAAATAAATGTATATTGCAGTTTTGTTTTGCGAAACGAACAGAGAGAGAACCCAGAGATGATACCGTCGTCGCAGATGGCAGTTCGGCGCGGACTAGTCTCATGAATTAAGTTTCTACACTCCGCGGTTTCAACTTAACCGTTGCTTTAGGTCTGTTTTTTAGAACCTAAAAGCGCGTAATTATCATGCTTTCAACATCAGTATGACTCATTTTCTGTTTTATTTCACAATCTCGTTCATCGTTGACTCGTCTCGGTTCGACAAATATTAATGTACAAGTGCATCTCTATTTTATTTGGTATTTTTGTCTTCATACGCGTACATACTGTGGATCACTGTCTTATACATGTATATTATTTGGTGGATATTTGTAAACATTGAGAATGCATCGAGAATATCGCCAAATCATGATGTTTCATGGATAAATTAAATTGACGCGAGTTGTACAAAAAACACAAGCATGTTGCTTAACATCATTCGCGAAGCAGATCAATAAACAGTTACAAAATGTCGTTTGGAAATTAAATTTATTTAATAATTTTACTGAAAAGAGAGGATATTAATAATTAAAGAGGGAATGCTGATCGGATGCTGATACTTATACTTAAAATTAAGAGATCTTGCTCGCCAGCCAAAAATGCATTACTGCTAAAATAAATTTTTGTTGTATTTGGGTAATTATTAAATATTTAGGTTGATATTGATTCAAAACATTATTTCAACATGATGGTGTCCGATCAACTTAGCTCTTAAGATTTTTTTTTAAGTTTTTATGAGCTGCCATTCTGCACAAATAATGGAACACGACGACTTTAAAAACAATGTTTGCGCAGAGCACTTCATTATTAGAAAAATTAGGTATCACTTAGGTTGGCCTGAACATGAGCATAAGAAGTGGAAGGTGGTTGCTCCTTAACGTGGCCCAAGAACTCGCACTACAAATACGCACAGATAAAGCAATAGCAAACACAGAGATCAGCAGCCACACCAAAATTAAAGGGTGGTCGGACGGAGGTGACCGCGCCAGCCATTGGAGAGGAAAAACTCTCAATCTGCAATTGGATGTGCACATTTTTTATTTCGTTCCCACGGCCGGAAATTTGCGCACCGCCGCCGCCCGCCCCGACATGGATTCTGCGGGCGTCACACTTTGCGATATACGGGGGCCTGGGGAAAAAGGTGTGCCGACCTAAACCAAATCACACACCATTTGGTATACCTGCGCGATTCGAAGTACCGCCGAAAAAGCAATATAATAATTGGCCGGTTCGCACGGACAATGGGAGAACAACTTTTCAATATATAGGTAGGATTATTACAGTATATATAAATGGAAATAATAATGATCAATCCGCGACAAAGCACCTCCAAAAAGGCTGGATAGTGTCTGCGGTCGAGGTACCGGTCGATCAGACACAAAGAGAGTGTCTACAAAGTGTCCGCACAATTGAAAGTACTTGCAACAGGTACTACCGTTTAAGTTCTTTAATAAGGCGACCCGGATCGAAATATAATGAAAGCTAAAATTTGCACCGAATGGTTATCATTTAAATAAAATCACTATAAAATTGACTAAGTACTTTTTGTACAGTGAATATCATTTTAGTTGAATCACAAGGTCCGCGTAAAATCAGAGTCCGATTTATTTAATGAATATCACAACAGGAAAAACGATTTGTATGGATATTTTGCCGTATCCAAGCAGAATTAAATTGTTCATCTTCGATAAAATCCAAACATATGTATGCGTAGAAACATAGATGACACAAGACGCACAAATAAAATCAATCGCCGAACTGGGACGAGAAAAACGATGAACGAGATTGTGTGTAAGCACAAAATGTTAAATTCGCGTTTGTTGTTAAAAAAATGCGATAGTTACATGTCATAGGTTCTAAAAACCATACCTATGAAGCATGGTTAATTGTCACCACGAAATGGTACACGTAAAATAAACACCATTAGACTAGTCTTTAGCTCTCTCAGCCATCTGGGATGAACGGTGACATGTAACTACCGCATATTTTTAACAACTACAAACGCGAATTTAAGTTCGGCGATTGATTTTATTTTGGCGTCTTGTGTCATCTATGTTTCTACGCATACATAAGTTTGGATCACTTCACTACAGGAGATTATGTACACCTCGTGTCAATATATGATAGGCACATTATTTGGTAATAATGTGCCTATTACGCCGGGGTCGAATAGAGAGCCAGCCCCAGGAATCGAAACCAGGACCGCCGCCACGCAGCATGTTGCACTACCGTTCGAGCATTTCACCGTTCGAACACTTTGCCATACAAGCTTCTGACGGAATCATCTAATGGCACCCGCGTGAGTAATGGAGGGTAGCACCACGGTCTGGCCATATAACATACACTGTAATCCGCCGATCGAAAAAGAAATATCAGAGACACGTATGTCGCCACTACACCAGGAGTCGGTCTCACGCTAATATTCCACGAACATGCCGGTCCACTAAACGCGCAATTATCGACACAACAACAAAATGCGGGTTCTTGGTGGCAATATTGCAGCGATTCGACTGGAGGGGAGGGAGAGTGAAGCATAGTGGGGATGGGGGCTGTCCACTCGAATTTTTAAACACACGTCTGGTCAAGCAAAAGAGTCACTGACTGGCATGACGGATGCCGGAAAACCAGCGTTAGCCTAACCGTAGCGACGAACAATAATATTCGATTATGAATAATTTTAATTCCCTTTTATTTCATTTGAATCTTGTAATGGAATAATATAAAAATAATATTCAAGAAATGTGAGGTCAGATACACGTTAAAGATCACTTCCTAGATCAGGAACCTAGACAAGGCCAAATTTCAAATTACTAGGTCGCCCCCTGGGGGCAGGTAAGCCTCTATAAAAAAAAAAATAAAAATACAAAACAGTACAATTCCACATTTTCCTAAATATTGCCATATTGCCACAGCGCAGTAATTACCCCATCGAAATACTCGTATAAATCTAAAGGTTAAAGCCCAGAAAAGAGCCCTGAAAATGGGAGAGTGGTCGTCCTCCTCTCGACACCTATATTGCCCAATCATCATTGAAGTACGTACGGTACAGGTGAACGTAAAAGATGACAAAGACTGGCCGCAACCGCGCACGCAGCTAATTTGGTCGACCGCCACTAGGCGGTGCGCGCGCCTGTAGTAAATCTATCGAAGGCATGCGAACCCGCTCTCCGCTAATTTTACGATTTGTGCCTACCAATTGTACGAAAAAGCGGAACTTCGGTAAACACGAGGTGATCTTAAGGCCGGCGGGGTTTGGGGACGAGGTGGTGAAGGCCGAGCTACTGTGAGAGAGGGCTAATATTTCCTCCTCCTGATACCTGTCGAATCACCTGGACGTATTCAACATTAACTTCAAACAATTGCCGAGAGGTAGCGTTCGTGAAAATACGGTTCTTCCGATGGAATCCACAATTTTTAAAAAATATTATTACAGGTACATGTAATATAATTTTCTTAATTGCATTTTTAATGATTTTTTAAAATTTCAATCTCTGTTGTGAACATCACTACAGAAGATTCTGTACCCCTCGTGTTGATGTGACACTAAGTGACGGACACATTTTCACCAGTACCCCGGGATCAAATAAACGAGAATCCGGGCCGGTAATCGAACCCGGGACCGTAGCACCGCAGTCAGTTGTAAAACCGAATTGTCGCCAATGCGTCGTAAATTGACGCGAATAATTTATTTTACATTTTGTCCACCAACCAATTAAGGAAATGCTTTCTCTTTTCTCAGAAATGGCTCTTGATCTTAGGAGTCTTGGAAAGACAGTATCTCTTTCCGTACTCAAAACCGTCACCTCCACCGTGGCCTTGCTTTGTTTATCCAATAATGGAATATATCGCAGATATAATAACGTATTGGATCGAAACACGAGAAGAGCGAGAGAGTCTCGAAGAGTGCAGATATGGCCCAGGGCGCCGAAAGCGCGCAACGAGGGAAGGAAGACGCAGCTACCCACTACAAACGGTGAGGGAATGCCGCCACATAAGGTACTCACTCGCTGGACAAAGGCACGCCGACCGTCGCAACGGAAAGTCCCGCGGCCATTTTGCACCAACACCACGACACCAAGTTGATCAAGCATGGAGGAAATAAGACCTTATGGTTGGCTTGCTGTCATGCGCTTCGACACGGAACCTCCTATCATTTGATTGATCGTTCTATTTCTTGCATACTCCATGCAAAAAAAAAACAACTTCAGATTAACCAGGAAAATACTTCAGACTACTTCAGACCAAGAAAAAATAAATATGGAATTAGATATTTTCAATTTTTTTTCAAATTGCTGCAAAAGACACTGCCAATAATAAATACAACAACGCTTTCAGCTCCAGGCCTCAATTACAAAAGTTACGTAGCCAGGAGCCAGGAAACAATTAACTATTTTTTGTCGAAGCTCCAACTAGCGTAACTATTTTCTTTCGACCGTTAGACTCAATTCGATCTAATATCTCTAATTACATACCTGACTAGCACCAAGTTCAATTGCCAATAAATTTAATTGGTATGATTGCTAAATGCCGAACAAAAGAAAAACAAAAAACAAAATAGTGAGGAAATTCCACACACACAGTGAATATCACTGCAGGAGAGTCTGTACCCCTCGTGTTGCTGTGGCAATATGTGAAGGGCACATTTTCACCAGTACCCCAGGATCGAATAAGCGAGAGCTTGCGCCGGGAATCGAATCCGGGACCACCCGCTCAGCAGTCTGTTGCCATAGCCAATGAGCTAAACGGATCCTACTTGGGTACTAATAAATATTGTCCCGATGCAAGATTGTACTCTCCCACAATACTTTTTAGTTCCGCCGTCGACTCAGAGAGGGCACCACCTCCACGGCTGCGGTCCACTCAACCGTACTAGTGAGCGGGAAAAAAAACCATTCAGTGTCCTAATCTAATAAATAAGCTCAATTAGATCCGGAACGCGGCAAGAGGAAGATCAAGAAAGGAGAAGAGAAAAAAACGACGACACACACCAGAAGCATGCAACAACGACGGCAAACAAAAGCGGTGCAACTATAAAGTTCATTAGTCATTGTGGTTACTTGATTTTTTATTCGGAGCAACGATTTGTTTCGAACTGTGTTATTGTTTCCTGATACCGTGGAGTGCATACAAGCTCATGAGACCAACATGAAAATGTTCCTTGAATTGTTCGAAACACATACCGGTACATGATTAAAAAATACAAGATTTGGTTAAAATGATCACACAGGAATTCTTAAAAAATCAATAAAAAGGTTCGAAAATCTGGTAAATACAGAAAAATACACCGAAGTTTAAAATATGCTACCCCAACATGTTGGCTCGCGCAGCCCATAGCTCACCGAAACCAAACGAGCACCGAAGCACTGCGGTAAAGCCAGAGAACTGGGTGTATTGTGCGTAACTGCATTCAGTGTTCTTAATCTTTGATCGAGACGTGGGGTGTTAATGCGATTAAGGACCGGCGCGAAATTCAATCCCCGGAAAAATATAAAATTTGTAAAGATGATTACACAGAAATACTTTTAAAAAATCATTTAAAAACTTCGATAATCTGACAGGTACAGAGAGAAAGCGGTGGGGAAACACCACATATCAAAATTTGCTGCCCCTTAAATTTCCTGACCACCGAAACTATACGAGCACCGAAACA
>JAUJYS010006333.1:0-10397 GCA_033995665.1 Melogona broelemanni | reverse complement strand
TTAGGGAGTCCAGAGCTTAGGGGTGGATCCTGCAGCCTGGCTATTCCAGCTGCCATTCCCCTTCCCTTTGATTCCCTGCCCCTCACATATTTCCATAGAGATCCGAGGGTGCAGTAATCATGTAATGGACTAGACACTACGGTGATTTAAAAAAAAAATAAAAAATATGTAAATAAGACAGTATTATTAAAAAAATATTAAAATAAACAATAATTTTCAGAAAAGTGAAACATACGTTTTCTGCAGCTATCCATTCTTTATCAACACTCATTTTTCCAAAATGAATGGTGCACATGTCCCTGAGGGGCACAAGCATTTGCAAACCGGGGATTATGGGGACATGGGTACATGGGGAATTTTGCATAGAGCGCTATGCAAAAACCAAGATGGTGGTTTTTGAGACTCGCTTTTTGGAATTTTATCAGAATTGAATAGTACGATGTTGCATTGATTCGGTGTCATTTTGGGGAAATCTTAATTAAAAGGAATTTCAGCAGCAGAATACGTCTCCAATCACAAAAAAAAAGAGTGGTCGATGTCTACGGTTGCCCACTTCGCTCATAGTCATTGAGGTCGGTGCGGCCGTCATTCAATATTTCATGCAATTTTCGAACTGATTGATATTAAAAACAAATGGCATGTTAATTTTAAAAGTTTTAAGCTTTTTAAGCCATGAATAGTAAATAATGCTACGCTGTTTCATTTGCTGTTTCAGTTTCATTTGTCTCAAATGGCATGTCCAACTTATCTGTCACCTGCACAAAAATACATTTTCTATTAAGGAAGGACAAGCTACAAAAAAAAACGTATATTTCATTTTATTGAAATATTGCGTAGTTCTTTTTTTTTTAAATGGATAACCTTATTTATTGATTGTCCCATGTATTAATGAATATGTTTAAATAATATTCGAGTAGACGGTGTAATTCACTTACGTTGAGTTGGAGTGACGTCAAATTTCCCTTCTTGTTCTCCTAGGGGCTTAGCGATTGAGTGATAAACTTTTTTCAGCGAGTCAACATAAAATATCTGAAATTTTTTATTTGTCATTTGGATTAACAATTTATCTAAGCAAATTAACCGATTACCTTAATATTAAAGTAATTAATAAATACCCCCTGCATAATTGTCTTTCTATTGGATGTTTAAAATGAATAAAAATTTATTTGCTCGGCGTGCTCCCAAAACTTAATTTCTATTTACTTTAATGTTGCAAAGTGTGCCTTACATTTTTTTTTTGTTAAAAGCAATTTTTTTATTTTTAAGTTCCAAAAATAATACAACGCTTTTCGGCTCGTGGCATCAACTCTGAAAGTTAGTTAGCCTGGAGCAGATTGTATTTACTCTCGTTTATTCGACTCTCGTTTGTTCGACGAGCTGCGGTACTGGTGTCACCCCTGAGCTTTCAATAGGGAGTCCAGAGCGTAGGGGTGGATCGACCAGCTGCCATTCCCCTTCCCTTTCCTTCCATGCCCTTCACATATCGCCATAGCGACACGAGGGGTTGTAATCCTGTAGTGATTAGCACTACGGTGATAAAAAAAATGCTCGAAATTCATAGTGTAGTGATAACTAAATTCGTATCCAAGCTACAAAATTACCTGCATAGCGCCATTTGGTAAAAATCCATAGTATATAATGGGGCATTCAATGTCATTCATGTGTAATCCATTCATGGCATAGTGGACAGGGTACCAGTTACCGGCTAACTGTCAGAGAAATGGAGAGAAAAAAACCTGTGACTATTTATTAAGATACACGGTTTCTGTATTTAAAATGTAGTGCAAGCCACTACACCAATAATCGATTAAATTAAAAACCATTATCAATCATAATGCCGGCTGTAATCTCCCTGTGAACAAAAAACTAGCATTCGCATGTTAACAATGAAATTCCTTCACATTCTGCACGTTCTTTACTTTTAGAATTTTATCTCAGAGTGACGGCACAAATAACAAATAATTGGAAAATGAGCAAACAAAGCAACACATCAGTGGTGATGAGTCAATGCTGTTCACATCAGACAGGATATATTCTATTCAGCTTATTGTCTTTCTCGATTGATGTCATTTTACGCGCTAACCGTGGCAGTGTGGTCATCCAACCGTTCCAATGCCAACGGCAAACTTTGTTGTTGTGAAGTCCAGAGGATTAGGAAGTCCAGATCTTTGGTTGGATCTCCGGCAGCCTGGCTATACTATCTGCCATTCCCCTTCCCTTTCCTTCCCTGCCCTTCACTTATCGCTGAAGCGACAAGAAGCGTAGTAATCCTGTAGTGATTAGCATTACAGTGATCTAAAAAAAAAGTTGCACATACCTTGCAATTGGACAGGCCATTGGTGAATTTAACGTTAGGACACCTGCCCTGCAGGGTCAGATCCACCGTATCTGCCGGCCGTGCGGCCAAGAACAAGAGAAGAACACATGTACACGAATGTCTAACTAGCATGTTATTCTTCCACCTGGATGAACTGACCAAGCCAACCTTGTTTCAATCCTTTTGCAGGCCACTAAATTCAACGACATCAATAGGTGTAAGACGCGGACGTATTGTCAATATTTAAAAGTGCTGTCACTTGTGTCTAAAATTGAACGAATCACGTTTGCATTCCGTTGGGCTAATGGAAATTCAATTGAAACCAGCGTAGTGGCTACTACACATGACAATCCGGATGTAGTTGCTCAGTGCTACTGTGGGTGCAATTAAGCCCGGTGTCTACTGCGTTCTAGAGCTAAAAACAAGCTAATTTGATCTACCAAGCTCATAATGCGAATAGGTTAACCTACAGTGTACTTTTAATAAAAGTCTGACAAGTCAGGACAAGAAATTTTAACAAATATCCCTGGTCCCAATATGCGTGTAAATTAGAGTCAAGCAAAATAATTGAACGCTTTATTAAGTCTCTATTTTTAATGAGTTATTCGATAGTACGTACAGTGGCTCAGTGGGTATGGCAACATCCTACAAAGCCGACGGTCTCGGGTTCGATTCCCGGCGCAGGCTTTCGTTTATTCGTTAGCCTGGGGTACTGGCGTCACCGCTGAGCTTCCATTAGGGAGCCCAGAGCTTAGGGGTGGATCCCCGACAGCCTGGCTATACCAGCAGCCAATCCCCTTCCCTTTCCTTCCCCTCGCACATCTCCATTGATATATGAGGGTGCAGTAATCCTGTAGTGCACTATGCACTACGGTGATTTATAAATAATAAAAAAAACCCACGCGGATAATTTCGCGGAAGAAATTTTCTGGTGAAATAAAGATCTGCGGTCAGTTATTTTTCGACGTGGTCGAAAGCATGACCAATTTGACACGGTCGAACTGCTCTTTTCTTGTTACGCGGGTTCAATTCTCGACCGAAATCGCCGGGAATTTTCGGGCTAGAGAAATTTGTACCCGGGCACCTAATTTTGGAATTGGAAAACAATGAAAGCACCGTATCTGCCTAATAAGACGGTAATAATAATTAATTTTTAAATTGACGCTGTAAGTGGGCTTAGTCTTCGTTTGAAATTCCCGGGTTCGATTCCCGGCGTATGCTCTCGTTTATTCGAATCTGGGGATATCGTTAGAATTGTGCCCCTCGAATAGTGCCAAAGCGCTTAATCCTTACTCTGCAAGTTTTAAAATAGCTTCTGTTTAAAGTATGCCGAGTTGTGAGCGTGCTCGCTCGCCAACCAGCAGATCTGGGTTCGATTCCCGGTGTAATCGATCGTTGGATTGGCTTGTGGTACAGCGTGGGGGAAGGTAATGGCAAACCATCTCTGTATTCTGCTAAGAAAACTTTAAACTAAACTTTAACTAAGAGGGGGGGGGGGGCAGGGGGAGCTCTTGTTCCCTCAAGTCACCAGGTGTCGGGGTCCGAAGACGACACAAGGGACACAACAACAACATTAAAGTCTGCATTTTTTTATTCCATTATTTTTTTCGTCATTAAATTCGGTTGCAGTTTTGTGTTAAAATATGTTGTCGCACTTTGCATGTTGATAACAAGTATTATATCACTCGATAACAAGTATTAGATTATAAAATAAATTTTCCAGTGTAATTATTTGTAACACTCGTCCATTTTTTCAACCAGCCGTTTAAACAAAAAAAATTTTTTCTCCAGGAAAACTAATTCCATAGGTATATGATGCACAACCAGATTATCGTATGCAAATTCGGGGGTTGCTAAAAATAAAATTACCATTCAAGAACGCCCTGTACTTGACTTTTTTTGGCTAAGGTAGACTAGTTTACGTTGGTCGGTGTAACTAACATGCAACGTGCAATTACAGTCGGCACGTTTTGTACACGATTTGTAAAACGCTTGTCTTTTTCACCTCGAACTAGTCAGGTACGGGGGAGCGTTTCACTTTCTAGTTGAACATTTTTCACGGCACGCGCGTTCGCATCTCATCCTAGCGTGGAATGACGCACGCGTCGCGTAGTTCGAATACACGTCGAATCGTCGTCCCCTTAACCCTATCATTTATTAAGTCGGCATTTGTAGTAATTTGTGCCGGCTCATGGAAAGCTGGTTGGCGAGCATATTTTTCGCAAGGGGGTTGAATTGGAACGCAGACACAGGATGTCCTTTAAAAATACAACCTATCCGCGGTTTTGAGGTCCACCCCGACCTCGAATACAATGAGCCACACTTCCTACGTTCACACCCTGAATTCGCGTCACTATCCTCCGAAGACCCTATCTCCCTACGGACGCATGATTATTTTTGAAGTCAACGAACTGAAAAAGTTTAAAACTGGAAACAGCTTTCCAAAGGTGCCGTGTGGTTTACTTGGTTAGCTCGTTTAACTGGTGTGCCCGTGATTACGGGTTCTATTTTCTGACGAGTATTTTATTTCCCCACCCGTATCTGAAATCTGCACGTAAGTTTAGTTCACATATAAAAACAAAAACAGGATCGAGTGGCCCTACGATTCGTATTCGATTTGTATTACCCATCGCACCTACTACCAAATTTTGGCTTAGGACAACCTCTGAATCATGGCTCAGGTTTGTTGCATTTCTTTTGAACTTTTTACACTATTTTTTTTTTTGTTTCCATGGTATATTTTATGCTGCGTGCAATTTAGAAGTGTCAGGAAGTTTGATGAATTTGACTCGGCCTGGTGAGCTCAGGGGTATATTTTACGCGTACAAGGGAGGTATCTACAATAATTTCAATATAAATAATAATTTTGTCGGCAAGTGACTCGCGTGACTACTTACGCGAGATATTGCCAGCTGAAATCGAATGGCTCGTACTTTTTTATAAATACAGGGTTTATGACCGTTGAAATTAGAAATAAAAAGATTTGCCGGTGATTTCAATGCCGCGGCTTCGCCACAACATATTAGTATCCGCGGCGTACCGATTAGTGAGCTACGACACGTGTGGCGCCACTACTCGTGACGTTGGCGCCCTCGTACGTCGAGTAATTCTTTGAATTTATGGCTTAACCATCGCCAGAATCCTAACGCCTAGCGTCAACCTAGAGCGAGAAAGCCTAACGTGGTTTTCGGTTATTAGCGTTTCGTATGAGCGTTTCGTATGAGCACACCGCGGAATTCATGACTATATTTCGATTCATGGGAAATTATTTTCTCTTTTACCCATAGGAATATTTTGAAGTTTACACTCAATTTTTCGATGAGGCAGTTTCCTGTTTTCAACTATACTATTTCAAACAAAATAATAATTTTGTTTCTGGGGCATTGCGAAGACAAAATGGATGGTGATTTTGTTTTCAGAGTAAAGAGGGTATGTACAGAGTAGTGCTTTTTATGTACTTTGTATGCGAATCTTGGACATAAATTGCTAGCACCATTGTGGTGGCATTTTTACGTTTATGCGTGTGTGTGTGTGCTTTGTATTGTTTATGGGAAAGTCGATACACGTCCAGCGTGCTCATTTTCTAAACCACGTGACTTCAGGCTGCTAGCTTGTTGCCACCATTACCATTTTGACAAGGTCGTTTTAAACACATTTTTGTTTTTGGATTTTCGATGTTTTCCCCATTTTTCTATTTAGAAAATAATATATTCTTACATATGTAAGAATTTATTGATTGAAGAAAATTATGATCCGGTAACATTTTTTCTGTAAACAATAATACCAATCAGATGATGGAAATGGCCACGTGGTCATGACGATAAAACCAAGAAAAAATCGATTGAAGCTATTTTTTAAAACCAGTTATAATACTTATTGAGAAAAACTAATTAAACGTAAATAAAATTAGTGATAGGTAGACACTTTTAATTTAAGGTGTGTGTTTTGTACACAGCCATTGTTTAATCAGTTTTGATACTTTTTATAATTTAATTTAAATAATAAATTTTAAACAGTTTCTCGCCACGTTGTGGTCACTTGACAATTCCAGATTTCTTTTTGTATTAGTTACATATCAGCTTTTACATTTTCCAATTCGTCGTACTGTAGCCCAATTGCTATTGCCACTGGCTGTGATCCGGCGGTTCCGGGGTTCCATTCCCGACGCGGGCTCTCGTTTATTCGATCTTGGTCTAGTTGTGAAAATGCGCCCCTCGCATATTGCCAGCCCAACACGGGGGATGCATAATCTCCCTCATTGATATGAATTTTCCCAATAAATAATAAATAAAACAAAACAACACCCTCTAATAGATTTTATTGCTTGAACGAAAAAATAAAATCACTTCCAATAACTCGCAAACGGTTTCGGCAAAGAGTTTCGAAGAAACGATGAATGGAAAGAGGCCTTGTTTTCTGTCAAATAGGACGCCGGCTTTTGCGCGTGGTTTGGCGGCATTGCCCTCGTCGCTGTCTCGTAACCTCGTCAACAGAAAAATTTCGGCAATCGTGCGCGCAGCCCCGCCTGCGTTTGCGCCGTGTACACACAAACCACGCGCCGCCGCCGACGGCTCCACGATTCCGCTGTTGTTCCACAATCTTCTGCATATTTCACCCTTAATGATCCAAACGGTGCACTATATCACGCTTAATGCTTCTCGTTGAACTCGGGTTGCCTTTGCTATACCCATTACTGCCTGTGATTTTCTTCTCCCGTTCGCGCGTGCGCGTGCGCGTTTCTCGCTTTCCTTCTTGGCACGCGCGTGTCAGCTCGCGCCAAATAGAAATTATCCTAAATCGCCACCACTAGAAAGATACTTTGTATAGTTGGGCGTGCTGCTGGTGGGACGGGTGGGGGAGGTGGTGGTCTATATGGTAATACGTGCGCGTGTTAGCTGGTGAATGCTGGGCGGTACTTGGTCTTCATTATTGGCATAGTTGGCGTCGTCTTGTTTCAACAGTAATTTTTTCTCGGGGATCCGGCTTGTTGTGGTAACCTCCTGAGACCCACGAACCACATACAGTGACTTTACATGTTTCTATACCGAGATGCAAGTGAAAAGGCTGGTGGATAGTGCATTGTGGTTTTCGTGAACGACGCAGCTTGATTGAGCGCGTCGAACTATGATGGCCGTGATCGCGGGTTCAAATCCGGTCGAGACCGCTGAAATTTCGGCACAAGTTCTTCCCTTTCCGAGTGAAAATAAATCCGTGAAACGATGTCGGGTAAACAGTACAGATCCCTGCTAGGGATCCGTCGGCTCCCGGTTTTGTTCCCGGTGCTGGCTCACATTGATTTGATCCTGGGATACAGGTGGAACTACAGATGTATGCTCAGATATTGTCATAGCAGCACGAGAGGGGTCTAGTGGAAAGTCTAACAGGATGATGTGATATACTCTCGACTTAATTCATTCACAATCATCGATGGTCAAGCTATAAAAAAATGTATACTGTGTTTAGAAAAGATAAATGTGTAGATGTTATACTTCGTTTCACTATAAGTGTCAATTCTCAGAAAAATAAGAATGTACGAATTCACTGAATCAATTTTTGGCTGTCGTGTCACAGTCGGAGCTAGCGACATCTAGCGTTCGTTTACAGTCTCTATTTGACATCGACTTTAGGTTCCGTGTCCCCCCCCCCCTCAATTTTACGCCGTAGATCACTCGATACGCATTGGTGTGCTTCGCAGTTGGTTTTCATAGGAGAAATGCGAAACCATCAAGTTTTAGCGTTTAGTAATTTGGATTTTATAAATGCGTTGGGTTTAGCGTTTCTTGGTGGTAGTGGTGCGGTAGGCATAACCGGGGAGCTTACGCGCGTCTGCACGAGCTCAGCTGAAAGACAACTTTCTCGGAATCGTTTATCCGCGAGCGATTTGTTGGTGCCGCGTAAACAAGGCCAAATCGCGTTGCCCGATTTTCTTATAACGGTGAAGGGGGAGGGGGCTAGGTGAGAGGGTGGAAGGATAGCTTTTTCGTTTCGACGCAGAAGAGAAAATGTGTTGAATGATTTTCTATACGTTTGTAGCGCCACCTGCAGGGTGTTCAGCGGGTCCGCCTAATCCACGATCGATGACCGTTTCTTTATTTTTTTTTTTTTTGGGTTAGAACTGATTTCATTCTCGGTTAAGTATCGGGTGTAATTTGCTTGGAAAAAACATGTTCTTGTGCATCACGGCATGTTTCCCAATTCGTTTAAACTCAAAAGCATCATATCTCGTCGACATCCTAAACTTTTTTTAGCGTTCTATTTTTTTGACCCATGCCGTCAATGCCGTTAATCTTCGTGTCAACAATTTCCGAGTGAGTTTTCGATTTTTGAAAAACTTTTTTTTAAACTTTTATTTATTTTTAAAATAGTAGAAACTAAATTTATTAAGTTACTGTGGATTTTCTCTGCTCTTTTTAATAAAATTTCTCTTACAAAGATCGATGGACTTTTATGCTGTATAGGGTATAATAAAATAAAATACAATACTACAATACATTTACCTCAGTGCATTTTTGTAACGGTTGTATTTCCATCATATTAATGTCAATGATATTCGAAGGACGAGCTCAGACAAATGACTGGAAAGAAGGACAGATGGCGCCACCAGCGTTGGAGCGAAAAGCCTATAAGTTATGTGTTTGTCGCTCATCCTAAAGTCGTTCTGATGATATTCGAAAAAAATAATAATAATCGCATATGTTGAAATGGGGGGGGGAGCAAGCCACGTTAGTTTTTTGGTTCTGAGAAACCAAAGTCATATATTTTTTTCCCCCGCTTTTCTGGGTGAAATATTCGTTTTAAATTATACTCGAGTGCCGTTGTCAAAGGATGTCAGTTGTAAGCACCTATTTACTGCTGCACGAACGGTTAATATCGCTACTAAATAATTATGTGTTTTGTTTTTGACAGGGATGCCTACCAGAACACCCTAATTTAGAAATGCAGCTGTCAAGTGCATCCTTTTTAGAAAAAACAAAACAAGAGGCAGAAAGACTTATCTCATTGAAACAAAGAAAATAACTTATTGGGATCTTCAATTGATTAACAAACAGCCATAGATTTTATTTTGTATTCTCCATTATTTTCTATCCTATCCAATAATTTTCTTTGCGTGTTCATTTTTTTTAAGTTTATTTTTTAGACAAAGCTTAAGTAGACACAGCTTGGTGGATTTGGGCTTAATTTGTTGAAGACATCGGCCCGCTGACATCGACAAGATTTATATCGATCATTGCGTAACTTTTGAGTGCTGGGTGGTCGTGCCTCTAGCCCCGATTGTTGGTTTGCTGCCATTTCTTTGAAAAAACATACATTTTATGATTACTCAAAGAAATTTGCATGTCACTGGACGACAGTCTTTTACATCTGTAGGCTCGCGCAATTTAGCATCAGTGTTATGCTTTTATATGTTGGGCGGTAGTTTTTTGGAAAATATTTTCTTGCGCCATTATGGTTATGTCAGTTTAGCGGCCTGCATTCGATTTCGTCCCAAGATTTAACTGCACACGCTTACGATATTATTACAGCTCATGTTTCAAAAATTTTACGAGACCTAGCGATGAAAGTGGAGAGTAAAACGCTACCATTATTTATTTCCTTTCAAATGCTGTATGATGATTCAGTCATTTCAGTCATTTGATTCAGTTTATATATTTTCTTAACTTTTGGTTCGCTCTATTTTGGACGAAATCATTCCAGAAAATACTCTTATTCTACTGCTTAAAACGTATTTTAAACAAGTTGCTCATACTACAGTAATCTAGATGTAAAGTTAATGCGAGCCCAGTTTACTAGCGGTATTGCGCTTTTCTCGTTTCACTATTATTTCCCGTGATGAATGCAGTTTTGTTTTAGGGTGATACTTTACGAACATTGAAAACTGCAAACAAATGGTACTTTTGTTTTTTTGTTCATTACATTTAACTTGTAACTTGCTCGGGGCACTCTATTGAGACATTATTTGCTAGACAAAGCTAAACTTTATTCGAGAGTTGTACAAATATATATCACGAGTGATCACAAGCATCGCCTTAACACCATTCGTGAGGAAGATCACTATACGGCAAAAGTGTCGACGTGAATT